>JAMFLL010001112.1:0-19952 GCA_027475725.1 Pythium rhizo-oryzae | reverse complement strand
CGGCAGCGTGCCGTACACGAGACCGACGCCGACGTACTGGATGAGCACGCCGATGTAGTCCTTGCTCCAGATGTCCGGGCGACCGCCGGCGCGGAGCGCGCCGCCCTCGAGGTCGAGGCCCGGGGTCTTGGCATCCACGTAGCCGTCCTCGCCGATGGGCTTGGCGGTCGACGACACGTACGAGACACGCTCGACGAGGTCGGGCGCGGCGTTCGACGGCATGGCTTCTCTGGGGGCTGGCTTGGGACTTGAGTCTTGGACCGAAGATTGGAGAATGAGGGAACCCGGGAGGGAAGCGAATGTCGAGAACGGAGACCGCTCACGGAGCGACGTCGAGAACAGGACGGGAGAACCCACGAACCCACGCGAGCGAAAGGGAGCGGGAGAGACCGCTGGCCCGTCCACGGGACGCTCTCTGGAACATCGGGCGAATCAATCTCCGTGGTCGTCGACGAAGACTCCTTCGACAGATCAAAGAGCGCAAGAGACGGACCATCCCTGACAGCCTGAGACTGACCACGGGCCGCCCAGGGCGCCCCGACTCTGCGAGTCGAAGCACGAAGGGTCTCTTTTATCCACAACGCAGACTCGCCCAGCCCCCGGGGCATTGTGGATAAAAGACCGTTGCTCGTCTCCACAAACACTCGTGAAACCGCGCGCTTCTGATACTAAAAGTCCGTACAGTACGTGGCGGTGTTCGACCTACACTCCCACGGCTCCAGCCCATCCACGCTGGAATGTCGGTATCCGATGGATCTTGCACGTGGAATTCCACTGTGAGATTCCGCCTCTGTAGGCCGTCTGTTCTGATGGCTCTAGTAGTTACCAACGGCAGGTGGCGTCGGAAGCCCTAGGTGCTGTGTGTGTGTCGCCCTGGACATGCGCTCTTCGTGACATTTCAACACGGCGCCAGGCGTCGCTGGTGTTCTCCGTGTTGTCCGTCGCTCTGGACGGTCGCGCAACTAACCCGCAATTAAAGTGCGAGACTTCAGGCGGTTATTACTGGTGTGGGTGCAGCCACGCTGAAGGGGAAAAGTTCTGAGGCTGGGCAGCCGCGCGCTGATGAGACGGGATATTGTGGGCGTGCGGCCCGTCCAGAGGGACTCGTCCACACTGCGGCGGACTGCGCTCAAACTCTCTCCCTCTTCGTCTCCAGCGGTCGGTCGATTGCCAATCACACACCGCGATGCCAGTGTCGCTGGGGATACCGTAGTGGGACAGAAGGTCTTTCATCCAGAATCCAAACGAGGAGGAGCGATTGGGTTTGGCTTCCACAAAGTTCCCGGATCGCTTTCGACGCCACCTAAAAGCGACCCAACTCACCTCTAGTAGAGTCTCCTCCCCCTCACACACTGTGGCCCACAGCGCGTCGAAAGCGACTCTGCCAGGTGCGAGTGCCACTGTCGCGTCGAGTAGATGGGCAATTACCCACAATCGCGTGCTTGAAGTTTGACTTCGTCGCTGTCTCTTCCGCAACGCCATTCGGCAACCAGACGGCGAGTAATAATCGCCGCGCACTTCGAAGTCCAGCTCAATCACCCGGGACCAGACGGTGTTCTAGTATGCAAAAAGCCGGCGAATAATCGCCACTGCGTTCTGTTCAGAACTGTTCAACAAAGAGTGTGAGACTGCACGACAATGGCGACTGACGGTCTCGTCAGAAATTACGCAAAAGGCCAGTCGCTGTCACGTGTCTTCGCCTAATTATTAGTTTGACGACGACACACAGCGAAGAACTTGCTGTGGACTGAGGGCCACGCTGGAAAAGAGTGTAATTGCCCGGAATGGAAGCCGTTCACACTGGGGAGTCCAGATGTGAGGTTTTGGTGACCATATACCCCAAAGCATACCTGGGCCACGCCCGACGTCCAGCGAGAGGTGAGACCATCTCACTGAGAGCGGTCTCGGCGCGTCCGCTCTCTGAGACTCTCGCGCCATTGTGGATAAAAGACCGGTGCGGCCGGAGAGTGAGATCCCACGCCCAGTTTTTGTGCAGTCACCTGCCACCGCCCCACGCGTGCACAGAGAGCCTGTGTCTGGGAGACCAGAACAGAGCATGGGCGTGGGTGCAGGAACGGAACTTCCAGAATAGCATTGATTTGAAGCGGGTATCGATTTTGACAGATCGACCAGTGATTGCCGGTGACACACGCTGTCAGTGACGGCGGTGGGACGTGGACTTGCTCTCAGCGTCTCTCTTGGAACGCACACGCCGTGTCTGGAGGCAGCTGGCCCGGGCTGCCTGGCCGATGCGATGTCCTTGGGTACAGCGCAGTTCTATTCACAGGAAGCTCGCTGGAGCGGTGTTCCTGGCTGGTGGGAGCGTTTCACTGCCGTTGACGTTGTGGCAAACCGGCAACGAAGGAGACCAGTCCTGGAACTTAGCGCTTTCGTCGACAGGTGGATCTCAGGGACACAAACACACCCAAAGTCGCGGCCTCTCCAGTACAGAACTCCTCTAACAGGAGTCGCGTCTTGGATTCCATAACGCCAAGACTGTCGGTCATTGGTGCCAGGCTTCTGTGGTGCGATCAGAACCGCAACACTGAACACAGTAGGCGCTTTGTACAGTACGGTACCCTCACTTCTATGTCGCTGCGACCACCACGGTGGTGGCGACCACCGTCCGTTCCATCGAGGCGACAGCGCTCCACATAGCGGAGCTCAACTTGTCGGGGAGAAGGAGCGAAGGAAGCCTAAGGCTTCCGTATTAAATACAACCTGATCCAGACCTCATTCTTTCTCACTCTCCGCGCTTTGGCCCACCTCAAGCTATGCCTCGGTGTATTGGCCGCACCGGACTGCACTGACTGGCCATTGTGTTCACGCCTTGTAGTCATGGTCTTATATCGATACACGATCTTGTACAGGGCTCGATCGACGAGGATAATCGGTGCTCGATCCTGACAACACAACGTTAGCCGGTCAATCCGGGAACGCACCAACGTCTGCCGCATCGAGAGCCTCACCACAAGAACCGGTGCACCCATCGCCAGTGGATGCACGACCTGTCGGCATACGCACACTGGAACCTTTGTAAATGCATTTTGTGAATGATGGTATTCAGAAATTTGTAACTTCTACCCACATTTATTACTCTTCCAAACATATATTCGAGTAGAGTGAAGGTCGAGTGTTGAAGTGGCTCACTTGGCTCGGTGAGACAGACTGGCGAGCTCAGCGATGTTGAAGCGACAATCGAGTCCAGCTACCTAGTGAACCAGGAATAAACACGTGGGGAGAAGACCGAGCTCACACCGACAGAGCCATCAGCATCGTTCTAGGTGAGTCTGCAGATCTTGGGCCGCACGACTCGGCGGTGGTTGTATGTTTTCAGTCCTCACTTTCGAGTACACCAGCCCAAGCACAAGTCGAGCTTCAGCATCGACCAACCGCCACTCAGAGCCACCAAGCCATCAAGTAAGCCACCAAGCCACCACGCCGCCGAGGCAACCAAGCCACCAACCAACAAGCACCAGCAACCGACACCCAACCGACCACAACTGCAACTCACACCAATACCAACATGGGCTGCACACACGGCACCTGCGTCTACGATCCAACGACCGACGGGTTCGACACCACGGACCTCCGTGATGGCACAACCGTCACGTGTTATCCTGGGACGCCGCCTGGCAGCGGACTGGAGACAGTACCAGAAGACACCACCGTCCAAGGTGTGCAAGAACGAGAGCAAGTGCAAGACTTGGAACGTCAGGAGCTGCTGCGCCAGGTATATCTGCGTCAGCTCGTGCTGCAGACGACGCTCCTTCCGAGGGTTTCTTAGCTGGAGATAGTCCAACTGCCGTCGACGGTCGGTCGTTGAAGCCGTCGGACAAGATCCTACCATTGAGCATAGTGCATACAACTACATACTGTAGACTACCAACACAAGTTTTGCTTTTCGATTCGCGTTTGTTCTCCATTCAGACTTGGACGCCACACTAGCCGTGTCACACAGACTCGAGTCGACAGACATCTTTGTCCTACAATGTGATCTCGTTGTCAAAACCGATGATGTTCTCCTCTCTGTGCCAATCGAAGCCACAACCTGAGAGTTCACTGTCAGAGAGTTTATCCTTCGCCAAAACAAAAAAAAAAAAAAGAACAACAACAAAAAACGAGGGGACTCGAGAGCGCTCCACAGACGGTGGCCATCGCCCACGGAAGAGGGCACAAAACGAACGCATCAACGCATCAACGGCGAAACCCGGTTGACACACTGAATTCTGCTACACGAGGACTCCGCTGCGCGCTCCTGACCGCAAGAACAGGCAAACGCATCGCAAATGGGTGCACGACCCATCGGTGGGCCAATCTTCAAGGGGATGAGCCGCGTTCTGCCGTTCAAACCCTCTGAAACCCTCTGTAAATGCATCTTCTGGTAGGTGAATGATGGTTCCAGACTCTATCGCGCACAGACAGACGGACAACACCCTCCCAACATGTATACTCGAGCAGAATGAAGGTCACACCCGCCGTGTTGAAGTGGCTGCCTCGCTCGTGGACTCGTTGAGACAGACTGACACGCTCGATCAGCTCTCAGCGGCACTCTCATCGCGCCAAGACCAGTGCAAGTACATACTGCACACACAGCTACCTACGAAACCGAGAAAACGTTCGTGGACGGAGACCGACCCGACCACGCGACAAGAGGGCCACCTTCGTGACATGAAAGCCATCTTCGTCACCCTTGTTGGCATGGCACTGAAGCTCGTGGCCAGGCCAAGCCACTCGGCGGTGGTTGTATGTTTTCAGTCCTCACTTTCGAGTACACCAGCCCAAGCACAAGTCGAGCTTCAGCATCGACCAACCGCCACTCAGAGCCACCAAGCCATCAAGTAAGCCACCAAGCCACCACGCCTCCGAGACAACCAAGCCACCAACCAACTAGCACCAACAACCAGCATCCAACCGGCCTCAACTTCAATTCCTATCAATACCAATATGGGCTGCACACACGGCACCTGCGTCTACGATCCAACAACCGACGGGTTCGACACCACGGACCTCCGTGATGGCACCACCGTCACGTGTTACCCTGGGACGCCACCTGGCAGCGGACTAGAGACAGTGCCAGAAGACACCACTGTCCAAGGTGTGCAACAGCGAGAACGCGACCAGGAGCGTGAGGAACAGCTGCGCCAGGTATATCTGCGCCAGCTCGTGCTGCAGACGACGCCTCCTCTCAGGGTTTGCTAGCGTTGGACAGTTCTGCCCTGTTGGCGCCGGTTGAAGTCGCTACATAGGACCACAGGCGTTTACATACTTTCTGCACGCATACACATACTTTCATCTCGATTTCATGTGATGTCTTCTTGGCCGGTGTGACTCACAATCAACTGTATGAGAGAATATGGCTTTTGGGGCCTTGTCCGGTAGGTGTACAAAGTGTGAACGAGCCTGTGGTGTTGTCGCCCATGGTGTCCAATGAAGTAGTTCGGGTTCATTGTCTGTGAAGGAGTAGATCACGACCGTCCGTGTCGTGGTCGAACTTATGCTTAAGGTAACACGTAATCATTTCTTTGGCGAATGCAGTGCACTAAGTATGGTGTGAATATAGCTAGACGACATGGTATCTGTATGTACCGAGTTCTCACCGTTTTACGCCGCTGGTTCAGGAGGATCGATAACCAGGAGAGTTTGCTGTGCACACGAGCCCATCAAGTGATTGTGACACGAATGCACAGAAAAAACTGCTGAGATAAGAGTGCATCCATCCTTGAGGCCATGCATGAGTGATGGTCTCAGGATTCGTGATGTCGAGACTGTCGAATATCCACTTCACGCGTATCGTACTGACTGTTTCGAGCAGAACACGCTGAAGTCATCGCCCATCTCTGCCACGCGCTAATCGAGTTCGATCGACTCTGAAACTCTCCACGCACGGTGGACTGCGCCCACGAAAACGTGCTCGTGGCTGGAGATTGGTTTGCGATGCTCACCACAACGCCTTCACCGCTCGCTTCCACGGCTAGCCGCCACAAAGCTCGTGTCATTCAATCTACTCCTTCGTTCAGCGTACCAGATCCAAATCCGCCTACCACCCGCCACACGAGTAACCGATCTAGATTCGCCATGGGCTGCACCCACAGTGCTCAGGTCGACGACAAGGCTGTCCGTCCTCCGCTCCCGAATGGACCTATGGCGCTTGTGACGGTTCCGGAGGACGCTCCAATGGTTGATGAACAAGCCCAAGAGGAGCGCGAGAACGAAAGAGTCCACGACCATTTGAAGCAAGTCTACTTCAACCAGTGCGTTGACCAGAACGCGATGCACGTCCGTGGCCGCTAGGCACGGGACTCGGTGCGGGGACGAACACCATCAGGTGCTCAGCGAATGTGAGAAAGCAGGCATTGAATATAATTCATTAGCCGTGATTTGGGCAAGTTGAAGTGGATGACCGACCTCTGGCAATGGATAAGGAGTGATTGCTGTACCCACTTTTTATAAAACTGCTGGCTGAACGACCTTTATCAAATGATATTCCGAAACGTGTCAGGCCAGTTGCTCACAGTCAGTTTTGGCAGCTTGGTATGTCTGTGGCACCAGACCTGTTCCCACAGAGACCATCGTGAGTTCAACACTGTCAGATATGCCTCGCCTACGCAGTCGCCATCACCGTTCTGCTACAGAATTGTGTGGAAGAACGGGATCCAGCCATTCCAGCCATGGCGAGGCCAAAGCCACGGAACTACCTGCATCCAAAAACTCCAGTGCCCTTGTGACGCAATCATTCCACTTGGGGCGACCCGTCGCCACTGTGTTCCACTTGTTTTGTGTGCTGCGGTGTGTACGTATAATGCAATCGCTCCCGTTGTGAGTGACCGAGAATGATGGTGTTTTCTCCTGCAAGCGAACGTTCTCGTGTTCATGAGGAACGTTGCGTGTGACTGTGTTCTCTCACTCTGTTCTTAGCAGGGTAAGCCTGGACTCTCCCCCTTCGCAGTCAAGGACCAACGGTTTGTGCCGTGATCACCCAATCTCTTCCCAAACGCTGCGGCATCGCAACCGCCCCACTCGTTAGTCTCGTTCACTTCTTCTTCAGCTTCCTCGACACCAGATTTGGGAGATCTTTCCCACATTCTATCCATCACCATGGGCTGCACCCACAGCGAGTACGCGGTCGACGATGACGCCATTCGTGAGGACTCGACAAGCAAACAAGACGAAGCACGTGACGCGCTCCGCGTTGGCGCAGCTCAGTCGAGCGCGATGACGACGCTCACGTCCGTGGCCGAGGACTTGCCACTCGACGAAGAGGCCGACCGAGCTCGCGCTCAAAGTGAGCAGCTCAAAGAGATCTACAAGACGCAAATGGCCGCCCAAGGTGCGTTCGCCATACGGCGGATGTGAGCGTATCGTACCAGCGTGTGATAATATATGACGAGATACCAACCCCAATACAGCCATTTGCTCTTGCGGATATTGTCGTTCAATTGGACAGGATCTGCGGTTGAACCGAGAGAAATGTCATGAGCGGGAGTTCACGTTTGACAATCACAGTATCAACATGTGAGAGATGGCGGGACCACGGCAATGCTAGTGTCTTGTCTTTCGTGTAAATGACGCCCTGTCGGGGAACAAGAAAATCAAATGCTCCTGCTTCACCACAGCGAGGTGCGTGTGAACGTTCGAGCAGTCCGAGCATGAGGAGGAAATCTGTCGGCGCCGCGGTAGAAAACTTCCGCTTCGGTCCATTGGACGGATCGGCAACCGCATGATCCAGCATCGTCAATGAAGACAGCACTGCCCTCCTGCGGCAAACTTGGCACACGAAACCGACCTCAAACTACCTCTATACATACATACCAAGATACATGTGTACCCAGTTTATTGTGGAAACAGAACTGTATCTGCCTTCACAAACGAATAATTAGAACAAACCCGACCACGCGAGCATTTGCACTCGATCGTGTGAATGGCCGCCATCCAAGCCAACTCGAACCCTAGTGTCGCGGTCACTCGGTCGCGTCAACATGGTGTGGGTGTGAATGCCTTATGCTCACCCAGAACTTCATGCTCGGTTGTGAACTCGAAGTGATGACCAAATCGCCACTGGCGGCATCCACGTTGTTAGTTCGCGTGGGTCCTTCAATATCAACAGCGTCTTGAGATTGTGTTCTTCCTCATCGTCATCCCACGCGTTGCACGACACGCTCAGACCGCTGTTTTCGCGTAGAATCAACACGAGCGCGCCAACGAACCGCTCAAAGTGCTTCCATAGATCTAACTCTTGCGCACGAGAAGCGGCCTCGGCGACCACGGCCTCCACGTGGATCGTTCGGTGTAAAGAGCGCCGATCACGGCCGATCATTACCCGGCATGCGGTAAGCCGCGCTTCCCTTCGTATAGCAACCAATCCGGGCCAGCATCGAACTTGAACGAAGGCGAAACACACGCGACCACGAAGTGATCAAAAACCGTCGACGGGAGGCCACACCGAAAGTGGTAGTCCCAACGGACACGAACTCGCGGTGGGGGATCGCCTTCGCTGCTCCCTATTGTACTCATAAGCAACCCACCCGAAGGAAACCGCCGTGCAGCTGGCTCCCGAGTCTTCCAATACGCGGGCACGATCAGGTGCGAGTCCCAATCCATGACACGATCCTCGGCGTCCGAGTACACCAAATGGAAAGCTTGCAACAACTGCTTCATGGCCTTCATGAGTTCTTCATCATCCCCCAAGCTGCGCCAACATGGCTTTCCCTCGAGGTCAGCGTGCGAGATCTTGACATCAGTGTTCTTGTGAGTGATCACCTCCCGAATAAAATCGATCAGCACCAGCGGGTCCAGGATGATGGTTTCGCGAAACGGATCGATATTCAGCTTCTCAAACCACAGCACATCACCGAGATGGTGAAGTGTCGGCAGGATATTTCTGCATAGGTCGCGGTCAATATCGATTATCTCAAGTTCCGTGAGTAGATCATTCACGGGAACAAATGTGCGCGTGATCCGGGTATTGACGCCACTCCTTCTGGCTGTGCTCCGGATTGTCATGATAGCGTCGAGTACGTTCGAGTACTCGTCCGTCATCGGAAAACTATTGTTGCCCTTGATGACAAGCTGCTCGATCTTTGTCCTGGCCATCTGCACGGTCTCATCGCATGAGCAATTGACGTACACAACGATTGGTTCGTCGTTGGTGTATGAGAGATAATCGTTAGGCACAGATTCGTTCTCCACTGCGATCATCGTGCTCTGCATCATCGCCCAAACGCCTTACAATCGCCTCTGGAGCTCTTGCTTCAACATGCTCCTCATGAAATCGTTCGTGCAGAGCAAGTCCTCTTTGGTGGCGATGAATACTAACTCCGCCTCGGGCTGACGGGCTGAAATCAGTCGAACCCACTGCAGAACCGAATAGTCAAAGAACTCATCCACCAACTTCGGCTCTTGGGTTTCGTCATCTGCGAAAATTACAGCTCGCTTGTACGCGATCATGACGGCTTCGAGGTCCACAATCACAAAATACAGCGTGCGCGGCGAAAAGAAGAGCGAGTGCGACACCTGATACGCGTCCTGGCCAGCGAAATCCCAAAACGTAACCTCATGGATCTCGGGCTTCTCGTTACTGGCGACGTGCTGCTCGAACCGAAAAGGGAAGTGGTCGATGCCGACTGTGCGGTTGTCCACATGCTCGAGTTGCGGCTCGCCGGTCGTGATGGACTTGACGAAGCTGGTTTGCCGGCGCAACTCGGCCCCACAAGGCAGACCTTGCGACGTAGCACGACTTGAGAAGAGCGCTTGAGGCTTTCAATATACGCTTGTGTGCTTTCCACACCTCTCACAACGTTTTCGATCGGGACGTTGGAGAGATTGAGACCGTCAGCATATTGTTCAGCCCACAGCGACATGCAGAGTCGAAGTGCGAGTCTTTCTCGACATGCTTCACCTTCGGCCACAAGCTCGTCACATTGAGCATCCCACGTAGCTCCATATGTCACCAGCACTGGAGAGTTTGCAGCGTGTCTGCACTCCCGCTGTTGTGAAGGGAATAGCCCATCAGAAGCTGGTGCAACGGCGTACGATTGTCCTACGCGTGAACAACCATCAGTCAGCGGAACTGGAGGCGATATCCGACAGAAACACCATGCCGGCGTACTCAATCTGGTGAAAAAACGCACACTGTCCTTCGCGTGGAGGTTCGCGTTTGCCATGAGAAGCGCACGCGTAGTAGCAGGGTTGTGCATCGTGCATGCTTCATGCAGTGGCGTTCTTCCGTCCTGGGTGTTTGGAGATCAAACGACACCGCACAGTCAAGTCATTTGGAGGCCTTCGTGGAAAGAAACATCACACATACAATGCCGTACCTTGTTGGTAACATCGACCGTGGCTCCCTCGCGCAGCAACAACTCGACGAGTGGAGCGCTCTTTGATGCTGCTTCGTGAAGCGCCGTCCACCCAAACTAACAGTTAATGCCCCATATGCACATCAACACTATGCATCACCATCCGTCCAAACCACGCCAGCGCCGCTAACAAACCTCATCAACGGCATCGACGTCGGCGCCCGCTTGGAGCAGCAACTCGACGACTGGAACATGAATAAGCAGCGCTGCGCTGTGAAGAGCGGTGATGCCGTACTGTCATCGGCATGCCCTCTGGATTAGACTCGAGGACACTCACAAATCCCAAGCAAAACAGCGCCAACCGCACCTTATTACGCACGTCGAGATCCACCTTTTGCGTCGCCAACAGCCTGCGGACCGTCTCCACGTTGCCTCGCCCGGCTGCCTCGATCAGCGGCCACCGCCTCGCTGCCTCGCCATTCACTTGCTGCTGCTCCGTTGACCCATGGATCCCATGTGCACGGCGTTCGCGTCCGTATCGCCCGCGCTTCCGTCGCCGCGTTCGCCTGGTGGATTGGACGGAGAGCGACAATGAAAGTGAGGGAAACGCATCGAACTCAAGCCTCTCACAATGAATAAAGGGGATGGAAACAAAAAGGACGGAAATGGAGGGAACACACCCGTACGCTGCATTTGAGCACCTTCTAAATTGATAACTCACTTGGCTTCATATCCAAGGCTAACAATGGAGGACTCGCGTCTTCCATGGAGCGTCGTGTCCATCTCCTCTATGCATTTTGGGAGACCTGAGTTGGATCTGTGGAAAGGAAGGGGAGCCCCTCCCGACCACGAAGCCACGACAAGAGGACTCCCACACACAGAGTTCCCCCGAGACCACGAAGACGCCCACACACGCGTCGATGAGCTCCATCGACGACCACAAGATCCGCGACGCGGCCACCACCAACCGCACGTGCACCGTCCGGCAGGCGCTCGCGGATGCCGACGCGGTCTGTGCAGACACGCACAACGGAGCCGAGACGCTCGCACGGTATCTTCTCCAGCGGATTGGCGACGCGCGTGACGCGCTCGAGCGCTCGCTCCCGAACGCCAGCGACGCCGCGCGCCAGCGCTGGCTGTCCCGGTTCGAAGACGCGCTCGTCACATTCACCGTCTCGCTGCGCGGGTACAACGAGATCAAACCGTTTGTGGAACAAGTGCTTCGCCACCAGCACGTCGCGAGTGACTTCAAGAACATCCAGCGCGACCTGATTGAGCTACTCGCCAACGTCCGCGGCGACCGCGTCGGCTTGGACACGTGGAAGGCCAAGTTGGAACAAGCAGTGGCAGCATTTGACGCGGCAATGGAAACCAAAGTAAACGATGCCGGGACGCGCACGATATATGAAGAGGACAGTCGCCTGGCGCTCGAGGCAGCCACGCTGTTGAAGCTCGCGCAGTCGAGCGGGGATCGACTGCTGTGGCATGATAATCCGCAGGCAAAACGTCTGTGGGCGACGATGGAAGCGTGGCACAGCGTCGAGGTGCCGTACTGGTTCATTCCAGAGCGAGACGTGAGAAAGAAGGGCAAATGCATTGCGACCGGCGGATACGGGGAGGTGTATCGCGGAGACTGGAAATCCGGAACCAACGTGATCATCAAGTATTTGCTCTTCGGCAACACGACGGACCACGAGGTGCTGCGCGCGCAGCTGATCAGAGAAGCAGATCTCTGGGCCAAGATGACGCACCCGCACATCCTACAACTGAGCGGCGCCTGCCACGTCGCCGAGTCTCCGTTCTTCGTGAGCGAGGACGCGAAGAGCGGTCACCTGGCCGACTACCTTGTGCGGAACAAGTCCCAGCGCATGCAGCAGCTTTATCAGATAGGTCTCGCGTTGGAATATCTCCACGACAAGGGCATCCTGCATGGCGATCTGAAGCTCGACAACGTGCTGGTCTTTGCCGAGGGTCACATCCGTCTCGCGGACTTCGGCCTCAGTCGGTTCGCTGTGCCCGTTACCAACGGTTCGAACGAGACTTCCAACGTCCAAGACCAAGCAGGTGCGCTATGGTGGCGAGCGCCCGAGGCGCTGGACGGCCCTGTCCAGATCGAATCGGACATCTATTCCTTTGCCCTTTGCATCGTTCAGGCGATGACCGGGAAGAGACCATACGAGGAGGGGGGGGATAATGATGCTGTCCGAGAGCGGATCCGCAAGGCAGAACTGCCCGAGCTACCGAATGATACACCTGCTGAATTGGTCGATCTCGTGAAGAAGATGACGAAGCGCGAGCCTGAGGACCGCATCAAGATCAAGGACGTCATCCCCGTCCTGAAGAAGCTCGCAAATGACGAGCAAAGGAAAAACCAGAGGGCATCCAATCGCCTGTGTGAATCGTGCTTCGTGTCCATCCCCGACGGATCCACGCTCTGCCAGGAGTGCGAGTGCCGTAAGGAGGAAGGTGGAGTGATGACAGCTCGCTCTTCGAACGTCCCCAAACTGCTCCGGTCGGCAACGCTCTCGGACGGCCACGAGGGCCAGAGCGCCCCGAAGTTACTCAGCGATTACCTGCGTCTCCATCCGGAGGACTGGTTCCACGTCCTCGAGGCCGGTGCCATCCCGGTCCTGTGCAAGATTGTCCGCGAAAAGCAAGATGACGGCTTCGCGACTGAGGCGCTGAAGACGCTCGCGATGCTGATCATGGCCAGTGTGATGGCCCCGCGCGGGGCTGACGCCACCATGGCCAATGGCAAGATGAAGAGCACGATGGAACTGGAGGGTGTGTTGTCGTTGTTCAAGACACAGCTCCAGAGCGGATCGGACAAGCTCAAGGGCGTCGCCGTCAAGACGCTCGGGTTCTGGCCCGATCGGAAAGCGATCACCGAGGATGCGACCGTGATGAACCAGATCCGGCAACTGGCCGGCAATGCAACCACGGCGAGAGACCTGGGTCGATACGCGAACCTGGCGCTGAACGCACTAGCTGCGGACCCGGCTCCTGCGGCGTCGTGATCACACAGTGTTATGAGTGCCATGTGAGGCCGGTTTCTCGTCACGAGGATGTGTAAGAATGATGTTGTTTAGGCTGCATTGTAGATCTCTCGTGGTGTCAAAAATGTAACTACTTTGAGAGTCCGATTTACCGTGCCACTATGATTGCCTGTGGGTGCGTGGCGTGTTAGCGCGGTCCACACACAAGTGTCCTGATGCATTGGTATCAAAGCTCACTCGGCGCAGATGAAGATAGCCACTCCAAATCCAACCGCCGAAGACGACGAGTTTCGTGTTTCTGAGCCATCACACCCCACGCCTAGCTGTTCTTTTATCCTCATTTGGTTTGTTTCAGAAACCTCAGGAGCGAGCGGTGACTTTTCCGCATCCGACCTAGGCTGACGCGATGGCATAGAAATGCACGAGTCCAAAACAGTCGTGGCACCCACCACAAAGGCGAAGAGGTTGGCTACGAATCCGTTGAAGAACACGAACGCAGGACGACGAAGATGTTGCCGAGGAGAATGAAGAGTTCGAGTTCGCGCCTTCTCTCGCAGAGGAGGCCCACCACCTCAGTGGGAGGCAGTGAAATGGACGTTTCGCAGCACACCCCGACAGAGTGCTGGTAGTCTGATGCTCATACATGTTCGTGATATCTTCCTCGGTGGCTCTCTCTCTCTCTTTGATAGATAATCTCACGACTGTAACTGAGGCGCAGACCGACTGGATGTGAAGGTAACTCATAGCGGAGGGCGATGCCATCACACATCGGAGGGATGAGTTTTCTTGAAGTTGAATCTGAACTGTAACTCTTGTGAAGTCAACAGCTTGATGTAATCTTGCTGGGTTGGTGCGGACATTGTTCAGTTGTGGCGGTCGCGTTGATCTGTTTGAGCGAGTGTAGGCGCCAGCGACAATGGCTCAAAGTCAGTGGTCACGTCCAGCGCTAGGCGACTGACTGGTCTCTTCGTACACCGTGAGTCTTGCTGAGATGTTCACTACGCCGCCCACTGCTCTACGTAAATCTGCGTTGGTCTGGTGTGGACTACATCGCCTATCAGGTTTTAGAGACTTTCGAATCCTGTGAATCCGTCATTTTTGTGCGCAAGGTGACCATCTCCAGTATTCGTTTGTAGAGACCTGAGTTAGAAGAAGATGGAAGAAGAGGGACTTGGTCGTTTGGGGTCTCTCCGCTGCCGTTCACTCTCACACAGGAACCGCAGAGCGACACGACGTGGACGGCGTGGGCGCCGACACAATGGGCGTCAGCGGTTCAAAGCTGATCAAGGCGGCGAACAAGGGCGGCGTTGACACTGTGCGGGAGCTGTTGGGAACACAGAGGGAGGATGTGAATGCGCATAACAAGGTGCGTTTGGGCTATACCGTGGTTGTGTGATGTGGTCTGGTTTGCTGGGGTTTGTGTGGGCGCTTCGTAGTCTCACGGACGGCTGCTCGGAAACGTATCATGCCAGGATGGACGTACCGCACTTCATTACGCGGCATTTGAGGGGCATGATCCAGTCGTCGAGTTGCTGCTTCAGGCAGGCGCTACGGTCGATACGGTTGATAAGGTTCGTTTGTCGTGTGTGTGGCTGTACGGGGTGGGTGTTGGTGTAGTTTTGGACGTTTGATAGTCTCATAGACCGCTTGTCGCAAACATGTCATGTCAGTTTGGACACACCGCACTTTATGATGCGGCATGGATCGGACATGCTCCTATCGTGGAGCTGCTGCTCAAGGCGGGTGCCACGGTCGATGCAGTTGATGAGGTTTGTTTGTCGTTTGTGTGGCAGCGCGGCGTATCGACGAATGGAACGTGGTGTTGACGCACGCATTTGTGGTTGTGTGTTGTCCAATGTGTTTGTGTGTGTGCCGGCTTTGCTGTTCCGGACATTAGGATGGGCAGACTGCTCTTCATATTGCAGCCTTTTACGGGCATGCTTCGGTGGTCGAGCTGCTGGTCAAAGCGGGCGCAAGTGTTCATGCAGTCGATAAGGTACGATGCCGGTTATCTCACCACATCTTCACATATAATCCCAGGTTTGACCCTGTTGCGGTGCCCTACGCTCAAACGCCAGAATGGAGATACACCTTTGCATAGCGCATGCGTGGGGCGTATGGCTGACGCTGCGCAGGCGCTTCTCATAGCAAACCCGAATATCCACGCAAAGAACAAGGTGAGCTTGTGCCGCCACGCCAACGAGAGTACGGGACTTCCGTTTGTTTTGGATGGCGAAAACTGACTACTGTCTCCCCATCTATCTTCAGCACCGACTCACGCCGTTGCACCGGCTTCTCAAAGTTCTTCAGGTCATGCACCTTGATACTGACGCGCTGAGCACCCTCCAAGTGCTGGTGACATACGGCGCCACGTGGGACGCTCAATGTGATCAAATTGTAGCAGCTAAATACATCCGGGACGAAGCGCCAGCACTTCGAGTTTGCATGTCGCTCTGGGCTCAAGAACGTGTCGACAGTCTTGAGCTCTCCGATGTCCCGATCGAAACGGTCAAACGAGGTCTGGAAAGCACCCAAGCATACATCGAGAGCCTCAAGCGCTCTTCTAAGATCGTGTTTCGTCTCAAGATCTGCATCGTGGGGCCGAGCTGCGCCGGGAAAACCAGCTTCGTCAAGTCCATCACAGCCAGCGAGCCACAACTCGAGCATGTTGACACCCGCACGATCGGAATTGACCAGTTCCCACTCCGCTTTACACAGCAAATGGCAAGCCGGGAGAAGCCCAACATCCACGAGGTCACTTTCTGGGACTTTGCAGGCCAAGACGCGTACCAAGTCGCACACTCACTCTTTTTCTCGCCGCGCACGATGTACTTTGTGTTTGTGGATCTCGAAGCCTTCGCAATCGCGTACAAACAAGCAGTGATTTTCGCCGACGACATCAGTCAAGAGCCGAAGATGCTCGATGAGTTCTTCGAGCACACGGTGCTACAGTGGGTCCGACTGATCGTAGGTCGTCAACCCGAGGCTGAATTTGTGTTTATCGCCACGAAAGAGGATTTGCTTCGCGAGAATGAGTATATGAGCGGAAGGTTGAAGCAAAAGCTTCAAAGGCGATTGGGAGGCGTCTTGGTGAAGGTGCAGAAAATGAAGGCCACTGTGGAGGGCAAACCTACGCCAACCCAGCACGCCTCACGCGGCAACGCTGAGCCAACCATCGTGTATGCGAGCTGCTCATCGCTATCATCAGTGCAGACGGCTAGAGAAACGGTTGAGGCGCTCATCATCAAAAGCAATTTCAGTTTCGCGATGCCAGACGACTACTCGAACGTGCTCAACGCCATCGTGACCATCAGGGACCAAGCAAGTAAATGCGGTGCCAGGGAGCGAATTACACGCGTCTTTGCTCCTATGAAGAAGTTACTGGCTCATCTTCAAAAACTCCGACTCGAAGTGGATCAATGCACACGCATTCTACAGACACTCCACGATCTCGGCGATATGTTGTGGTATGAGAATCTGGGCATCGATCCCTTTCACGACACCGTAATCCTTGATCCGAGTCTGGTGATCGACTTCATCCGAGATGTCATCAATCACACGCACACGGATGTCAAAATTCCTCACGTCGACCTCGAGGGAAAGCCATTGTGGCGAAGCCTTGGGGACGACAACGAGCTCATGAAGGCGATGAAGCAACTGATGCAGTGCTTTCATTTGGTGTACTCGGCTGATGAGGATCGCGTCATGGACTGGGACTCGGACCTGATCGTTCCCGCGTATTGGAAGACTCGAGAGCCTGCCGCGCGGCGGTTCCCCGGTGGTGATTTGCCCACGACTACTACTGGGGATCTCCCGCCGCGAGTTCGTGTGCGCTGGGATTACCACTTTCGGTGTGGCCTTCCGTCGACGGTGTTCGATCACTTCGTGGTGGCGAGTGTTTCACCATTTTTCCAGTTCGACGCTGGTCCTGACTGGCTGTTGTACGAAGGCGGGGATGGCTTGACTGTGTGCCGAGTTATGGTTGGTCGTGATCGCGCATCTCTCCACCGAGCAATCCACGTCGAAGCCGTAGTTACCGGACACGCGTCTCTGGCTCAAGAGTCGGACCTGTGGAAGCACTTTCAGCAGTTCGTCAGTGCCCTCGTGAAGATTTTGCGCGAGCACAAAGGTCTCCATGTGTCGTGCAACGCGTTGGATGATGTTGCAAGAAAACACAATCTCAGGAACCTACTCCGATCCAGCGACCCACCCGAGTGCCCCTCGTGGATGCCGCCGGTCGCGATGTGGGCGTCGCTTCAGCTGGATTTTGTCTGACTAGTTGCAGGTATTCACATCGTGATGTCATGTCGTAATGCCATCGTAGCAGTTGTATTCAATTAAAGCTCTGACAGTGGCTACAATGTCTACAATGCGCTCTGCGGATCGCATTCGCTGGTGGTCCTACTTGCTGGTGGTGGGAAGCTGTCACCTCGGCGGGCCAACTTAAGTCTGCCCAACGAGATTGTGTCACGCCACATTAAAGTGACCGTCGTGGACTTGCTTTGTCCGGAGAGATAGAGTACACCACATGAGATTGGGCCACATGGAGATGAGCGGACCTGAGATTCGGTTGCACTGACCAGAGCCCGTGACCAGCCACAGCTTCCTCCAGCCGCCGACGCCGCCGCCGTCTCCATCGCGGCCGCCGACGCCGCCGCCGTCTCCATCGCGCCGTCGACGCCCTCAGGATGCTCCAATGCCAAGTAGCGGTACGTACAAGGCCGAGCGCAAGTCCCCGGGCGGCGTCCTAGGCCGTCATCATCCAGAGCCAGCAGCAGCAGCAGCACTCGCTGCACACACAGAGCACGCCATTTTGAGATCTGCGCCTCGTCCTGCTCCAGAAGGAGGTGGGACCTCGATGGGGCCCGAGCGGCTCTGTGAAGCCTTCGCGAGCGTCATGTTTCCGACGCAGTGCGAGCTGCTGGAAGAAGATCGAGCGCGACGAGCGGCGGCTCGTTCCACCCGTCCGTCACTCCTGTTTGATCTGCGAACCAACTGTCGAGTCGATGAAGGGCACGATCTGGGTGCGCGTGGGCACGTCAGTCTCGCGCGAGAGCGAGTTGCAGTAGCTTGCGCGTAGGGTAGCTCGCTGAAGTGTTCAGGTGCGACGCACGATGCTCAGGACGGAGAGCAGTCGGAAGGCGCTTGTTTCATTCTCTACCTCGCCTTGTAGCGTGTCGCAAGGGACACGTAGTTTGTGTGTCACGTCTACGAGCTCGAGAGCGAGCGATAAGACCTCGTGCTCATCACGCAGATCCACGACGAGCGTGCGGGCGAAGAACTCGTGCACTTCTCGTTCGTGCCGTGTAGCGTCGAGACGCGCAGCGCCGCCGTGATCCGCAGCGATGGCCCAGGAAAAAGTGAGGAGATTGAACATCCGCCCGCGTTATACCGGTGGACGATGACAAGACGAACGGCGAGCAGCTTCTATGCTTCTGTGGACGCCCTTCGCTGGTGGCACTCACGCCCTTGGAATACCTGTGTAGCAAGTGGTCGCTTTTCCGCACTCGATCTGCTGCTCGCTAAGGTTAGTGCGTTGGTCCAACACTGGAGGAGTCTAAAGCGGCCGTGAGACCCACCACGAACGCGAAAAAAAATCGCCCGAGCGTCGTCGAAGCGCAAGAACGCGCAGGAGGACGACGATGCTGACGAAGAGAACAACAAGAGCGAGCCTACGCCTTCCCGAGCAGGCTGTGTCCGCGATTGGGCTCGCACATCGTGAGCATGGCGGTCTCGCCAAGCTCGCCGTCGCGCGGCAGCCGGGGATGGTGCTTCTCAATCCGACAGGGAAGAGGATGTTCTCCCACTCAGTGGCATGGAGTTGTCGTGGCTCTGCCTCTCGACAGAGCGCTGACTGTACTACATAGTACATACCAAGGTCGAACATACTAAGTATATTGTGCCTTTCACCGAGAATGTCCAAACGGGGGCAAATTCTCCAGAATAAGAGGCTCTGATAAGAAAAGGGTTAGGTTTATACGTGGTTTTAGTATCAACAGAGTGGGAATTATGTACCTCGAATTACTTTCGCAGCCAATCGATTGTGTGACTGGGGTTGCCGATTAGCGTTTGGGCTTGGGTAAGAAGCGAGTTTAGTGCTAAGAGCCCCTGTTTGTCCAAACCACGGACATTCCAGGCTTTTGTGCGCTATTAGAGTCTTTTGTGAGCTATTAGAGGAGTCGTCTAATTAGCATCCAGTGACGCTACCACAGCATACAGACTAGAGTGACTACAAGACAGACTTTGGCGGGTGCCATAACTATACAAAGAGAACGTTTGACGAGTTGTGGAGAACCTAAATGACGGAGAGTAGAGTTTGGACGTGGAATGTGTTGTTCGCGGTGAGCTCCATCGTGCCAACCAAGTTAGTGGTACTCGGTGTTTTAGCACCCCATCCTCCGAATTAGCGAAACTCTAATAGGTGTCCAGGCTCGAATAAGAGGCTCAATTAGAGAGGCAAAATCTGTGAAAGGGACAATATGTGATCTCACTGTCTTCCTCCATGCCACTGTCTTGCGTTAGAGATTGGGTGCCTGTCAAAACCCTCTTATTTGAAAATCATAAGGGGAAATCCGTTTACGGACCCGTATTTTAAAACTAATTCGGAATCGGACCCGTATGATTCCCAATTCGGCAACCCACGCGTTATTTTCGTTTTCCA
>JAMFLL010001111.1:0-19962 GCA_027475725.1 Pythium rhizo-oryzae | reverse complement strand
GCTGCTGGCCGCGGGCGTGCCGCTGCACGTGGACGACGGCGCCGCCACGGGCAACACGCTGCTCCACTGGGCCGTCACGTGCCGCGCGCGCGCCGTGTGTGAGCTGCTGCTCGCACAGCCCGCGGCCGCGGCCACGGGGCTCGTGAACCGCGCGAACGCCGCCGAGGGCGCCACGCCGCTCCACCTGGCGTGCCGCGACGGCAAGCTCGAGTTCGTGAAGCTGCTGCTGGCGCACGGCGCCGACCCGCGCTGCACGGGCACGGGCGGCTTCTGCAGGGGCAAGACGCCCGCGGAGTTGGCCATGTCAACCGAGATCCGGCAGCTGCTCGAGAGCCACGAGCAGCGACAGCTCGAGGCGACCGCCATCGCCACCACGGAGCCGAGCGAGAGCGGAGACGCGCGCAAGAGCGCACCACAAGTGGCTCCAGCGCCTGCGCCGGTGGAGGCCGACGCGGCGGTCGTAGCGGCGCTGCGGCGCAAGCACGCGCTGCAGCTCGAGGAGAAGGATCTGCTGATCCGCCAGCTCAAGACGACGATCGAGGCGCTCGTGGTCGAGGCGCAGGAGATCCGCAAGCTCGGGGAAGAGCGGACGGTGCTCGACTACATCCGCAAGCTACGAGAGGTGCGTACTGCGTGTCACGGAACGAGATGGAGGGAGGGATCTCCGCCAGCGCGTCGCTCGCAGACTGAACGAGTGTGGTGTGTATACTTACAGGAGAAGGAGGTGGTGCGGCGCCAGCTCGAGGACGCGGAGGACCACATTCGGATACAGCAGCAGCAGATCCAGGAGCTCAAGCGACAGATCCGGGAGATGGAGGTGCGTCAAGCGTTGACGCCTCCACCACGCTTACAGCACTCTGGGACTAATCGCTGCGTTTTGGCTTTCGCTCCCCGTAGCCTCCAGCGCCACTGCCTCCACGCCCCGCACCGGTCCAACCACTCCAACAAGAGAACCATTTAGCGAGTGCGGCCTCCGGCTCCGCCGTCGAGCGCAGCGCTGAGATGGAACAGGAATCATCTCCGACAGCGGCGCTTTCCAGCGCTTCCACTGTCACCGCCGCGACTGCCAGCACCATTGCCACTGGCGCCACAACGCTATCCGAGCCGGATGCGAAGCCCGCCCCGGTCCCACCGGTGCGCATCGACGTGACGCCGCCGCGCTCGCAGCGCCGGTCGGCGCCCCCGCGGTCGTCCAGCGGCGCGTGGAACGAGGTGTGGGCCGTGCTGCGCGGCAACGGCCTCCAGGCCGACGACGTCGACGCCGATGGCGAAGTGATCATGACCGTTTAGTCAGCGAAAAAAATCATAGAAGAACGTGTACGTTGGTGTATACGCTCACGTGGTGGCCCCATGCTGCTTGCAGACTGACGTGGCCGCGCGTACTTTCCGCTTGGGCTGGCGGTAGAACTCGCAGTTGTTGGCGCACTCGGCGTTGTGGCGGCCTTTCCCGCTGGCACCGCCGCAGGAACACAGCGCCGGCGTGCCGAGCTGCTCCTGGAGCGCCGTAAGGAAGCGCTCGTGGGTCGCCGAGGGCTTAGCGTGGCTTTTGGCTGCCGACGTCGACGTCGATTGCGGCTCGGGCGGCTGCGCGGGGGAGTTTCTGCACACAAAACCAAACACCCCAGAAGGTTCAGGGGCCACTCCGTATCGAGAGTGCTGGCACCGTCCAACGTACCGCCACGGCGTGGACGAGGACCTCGCGGTCTGCCGCTGCAGCTTGATCTCACACCCAGCGGAGACGTCCACGCTGCGCAATACCCCATGCCCATACAGTAGACGTAAGCAAGTTGGTTAGCGTGTGTTCACCCAGCAACTAACCAAGAGACGTACACTTTAACAAGTGCGTCGGTGCGCCGCTCGTCCGTCGCTGATCGGCTGTTGCCGCTTTTCGCGACCGCAGCCGAGCGAGACGTGGCCTGTTTACCGCCGCTGGAGCCTGCCGCGTCCGCCGCGCGCTGCTTCACGCGCTCGCGCTCCATCGCCATGTAGCGGCGCCGTACGGCTGCATACAGCTCAGTGCGCTACCAAGCCCCAAGCCATGACCACGGTCGTTAGATGGGATCCATGCCACTCTTGTTGGCACACAAGAGGCCGCAGTGAACGCACCTGCTTCACGGGCAGAGCGAGGTCGTCAGTTGCCGTGCGGTCCCGGCCATTCCCGTCGTTCGTTTGGTTGTCCTCGCCCGCGTCGAGCTCGTCCAGCGCGGTCGCCTCGCAGTCGCGGGACGCGCGCACTCGCGTCACCCGTGTCGACGCGAGCAGCATGTCGCGCGCCTGCGCGTCGTTGCGCAGTGCCCTGTCCACGAGCGACAGCGTTGCACATGTGCCCTGGGGAGACCACAGTGAGGAGAGACGATCAGTGTCTGTGGAACGAGCTCACGGCGGACGACTCATACCTGGAGCTGCTCCCGCCTGCGGTCCAGCAACGCGTCCACCTGTACGGATCGGCTAAGCCGCAGCGTGCGTGCTGTCCCACTAGCGATAGCAGTGGCTGTTGTGTTCTCTGTCGGCGCTGCCGAGGGCGCCTGGAGCAGCCGCGCGAGCTTGGCGTCCTGACGAGAGGGAAAAAAGCACCACGACGCACAAAGAATGGCAACAGAGTGAGTCTGGCGGGTCGGCTTTGTGTGTGGGTATGCCAGTAAGCGAGGGCGTACGATCCGCTTGTCTCGCGACTGCTGCTGCGCGCGCTGCGCCAGCACGCGCTCGTTGACGCGCAGGCAGATCTGCTGGTGGAACCGCCGGAGCTGCTCGGACTGGAGCCGCAGACGACGCTCCGTGGCTTCGCGCGTCGCGGCGATCTCGCGGCCGCGCTCTAGCTCACCGGCGCGCTGCAGATCCTCGACGAGCGGCGCGAAGCTCGTGAGCGGCGCGTTCGGTTCGGCTTGCAACCGCGCGGCGACGTGTCGGTCGCGCACGTACACGGGGCTCCCTGTCACGCGCAACGCGTCAGCCGGCAGCGCGTGGTCTCCTTTGGCGCGTCGAACGCCACGCACCGTCTCGCTGGTTGTCCTGCGCGAGCATGTTCTATCTGCTTCGCTTTTGGACCCCGATGGGCGACGGTCTCCGTTACGCTGAACTTCCACACAGAACTGAAAAGCCGCGGAAAAGCGCGAGATCTGATACGTGACCTAAAGTGTAGCCATCTATTAGCTTTGATTTACGACCCAGGGCGAGCCCACGGCCGCGGCGGCTGCGACGTCGTCCACGGACTGCCGCTCACGGGCGCCGTCTCCGCCGTCCTGCTCGTCTTCGTCGGTCTCGGGTCCGCACACCGCGACGGTAGTAGCAGCAGCGTTTTCGCCACGACCGAGCGCGTCGTCGCCGCCATCACATCGTGCCATCTCTTCGGCGAGCCGCTCGTACAGCAGCTGCGCGCGGTCGAGGTTCACGCGGCCCGAACGCAGCACGAAGAGCTCGTACAGCTCGTTGCGCCACTGTAACAGCCGTGACGCCGCAGCGACGCGCTCGGTGTCAGTCTCCGTGTTGGCCTCGGTCTCCGCTTCGTCGTTGGAGCTCGTCCCAGCTGTCGGGGCGTAGAGCCGTTCGATGGCCGCCTCGAAGCGCTGCTCCTGCGCGCGCCACTGGAGTGCAAGCTGCAGCCACTGCGTCTCCTCACGCTGTCGGCGGTGCGCGCCCAGGTATGAGGACGCCGCCGACGTGTCGGTCGCCGAAGCCTTTGCGGCGGTTGCCCCGGCTGCCTGGACCGCCTGTGCGAGCGGCCGGTAACTCGTGACGCTGAGCAGCCCGTTGCGAAGCAACACGAGCACGACAGATACGAACACGCGCGCGGGCATGAGCCGCTGCAGCTGGCGCTGCTTGAGCGCGTTGTGGAATACGTTGCGCAGCTCGCGGTCGCTCGCGCCGCGCGAGTACGGCAGAAGTGTCGCCACGAACGCGGCCTCCTCGAGCAGCGGTGCGCCCGAGTTGCCGCTGGCGGTGTCGAGTCGAAGCGGTGCCGACGGGATCTGCTGTTGCTCGAGGCGCTGCTGGCGGAACGCCGTGTGGAAGAGCTCGTACGTCCACTCGACGAACGCGTGGAAGTGGCGCATGACCGAGCGGTACCGCCGCAGCACGTCCACGAGCTCGGTGAAGAACAGCCAGTTCGGCGCGTCTGGCGTGGAGCGCTCGCGTTGTTTGAGCGGGCTGCGCGGCGCGCTGGCGTTGTACGCTGGTGCGTGGAAGTGGCTCGCGTTCGTCGCGCGCACGTGCTCGCTGAGCTGGAGACGCACGCCGCCGTCCTCCCCGTTTCCGCTCACAGCGTCCACGGGTGCCACAAAGTCGCGCAGGATCGCCTCGAGCTGCGCAAGCCCGTGCGACGGCAGGTGGCACGCGTAGATCTCGTTGGACGGCTCGATCACGAACGCGTCGGTCGCGACCATGGACGCGTCGTCGCCGCCCGCGTGGAAGAGCCGCGCCGCGATCTCGCGCGCGCAACGTGCGTCCACGAGCTCGCGCATGTCGCCACGGTGGAACACGGGCTGGCGCGCGTTCGCCGCTGCGGCGTCACGAGCGAGCAGCCGGCAGAGACAGAAGAACACGAGGTCCTCCAGCGAGCGCTCGCGCGTGAGGTACTCGTGGAAGCGCTGCACGTCGGGATCGAGTCCCATGAAGTGGCGCAGGTCTGCGGCAACCCGGTCGCTCGCGGCGTCCACAAGGTGCCGCAGCCCGACCTGACAGTGGAAGTGGTCGTGGATGAGCGTCTTGAGCTCGAGCCGCCCGACGAACGCGCTCACCGGCTCGTACTCGTTGGCTCCGGTCGACGCTGCATGCATGCGGCGCCGCAGCAGTCGCTTGCCGTCCTTGAACGACAGCGCAAGGCTTGCGTGGACGCGCATGAGCTTGTCAAGCCGCGCGCGCGGTAGCTCGCGGAGCTGTCCGACGACTGTGTCGTAGATGTCGGTGATGAACTGCTTGAGCGCCGCGAGCCGCTTCTGCTGGTCACGCGACGCCAGCAGCTCGCCCAGCAGAAGCCGCCGTGCCGAAGCCTCGTCGGAACGGTCCTCGCGCGACGCCGGCGCGTACACGGCCGCCTGCCACAGCACATCGTCCAGGTGCGTGGCATCGCCGTCCTCCTCGTCGTCGTCGTTAGCATCGAACGAGCCGCCGCCGCCTCCGCGCTCGACGAGCGTCGCGTCGCACTCATGGTCGTCTGCCACGGGCGACGCTCGGCCAGCCGCGACGGCATCCTCGGGCTCGTCGATGAACAGAAGTGCCGCCGAGCCGAGCGCGTCCATGAGCGACGACGTGTCGCCGCGCCGCTGGCGACGCGCTGCATCCTCCGCGCCGTCTCCAGGCGGGAGCGTCGTCGTCGAGGTGGCCTTGGTGAGACTCGCGTCGCCCGGCCGGAGGTCGCTGATCACCGACTTGAACGAGACCATGAGGTCCTCAGCGCGGCGGATCGTCGCGTCCAGCAGCGCGCGCTCGGCGTCGTCGACGAACGCGTCGCCGTCAGCTCTCGCCACTGGCTCCTCATTCTCGCCGTCCATGTAGTGATTGTCACTCGGCTTTGAAGCTGACGCCGCCGCCAGCGGCTCCGGCGGCACTTCCACCTCCTGGCTGGGCTCGTGCTTGGTCTCTGCCTCGTTCTCTGCAACGCTATCCACGGCTGTAGCCGTCGCAGCCTCCGCCGTCGCAGCCAGCGCCTTCTTCGCATTGCGGCGACGAGAGTGGAGAAACGAAAAAGCGGCCGCCAGCTCGCTCATGCTGTTGAGCAGCTGCGCGAAGCGATCGCCCTCGCTGCTCGGGTCCACCGCGTCGGTCGGCGCCGGCGAAACCGGCGATGGCGATGCGTCGTGTCGCGGCTCGCTGGATGCGGTCGAATGCATGGCAGTCGCGCCAGACGCCGCAAGCGCCAGTGCCGCCGCGCGCTGTGCCTCCAACATCGAGGCCTGCGCGGTCGACGGTCCGCCGTCGTCGTCGTCTGCGCCGCCACTGAGGCCGTGCCTCCCCTCGCGGCGCTTCTTGATCAGGTACGCGCGCACATTCATCTGGAGCAGCTCGACCGCGGCGACCTGCTTGCGCCGCTTGAGGATCGTGTGCATGACCGCGCGGTGGTGGAGCGCGCGCTTGCGCTCGCGGTATCCGCGGTACGAGCGCTGGATGTCGAGCGCCGCGAACTTCTTCTCCTGCCGCTGGAGCTGCCGCGCCGCCTCCTTGCGCTGCTGGTACTTGGCGAACGCCTGCTGCACGCGCGCCGCAGCCGTGTTTTCCTCCACCACGGACGCGCGCTGCAGGCGGCCGCGTCCGCAGCCGCCGCTCGCCGAGTCGTCTTCTTCCCCGTCGTCGTCCTCGTCTTTCTCCATGAACTGGCGCAGGCGCTGCCGCCGCTGTCGCTGGAACGCACGCCACTCTTCGTCCTCGTCGTCGTCATCCTCATCGTCTTCGTCTCCTTGGTAGCCGTTGCTACCTCGGTGGTGCGGTGCCCTCCGCCTCGAGAGACCTGTGCGTCCACATGCACAATTTGAGACGCTGTTCGTCTCTCGCTGGTTCGAGGCCGCGCGCGCGGCGGCAACACTTTCCTCGTCAGTCGCGACGCGGAGTTGCTCGCGCAAACTGTAGACCTGGGCGTCTTGGGCCGCGCGCTTTTGCTCCAGCTGTCGCACAAGCGTCGCCAGCCGCGCGACCGACGCGTCGTACGCCGCCTGGATCTCGAAGAGCAGCTCGCTCTGCTCGCGGCAGATCCACTTGACCTGGCGCGCGAGCTCGTGGAAGCACAGCGAGTGAAGCGCCCATTCTTTCTCGGTGTACTCGACGGTGAGCATTGCCGTGGACGTGGTGAATGCACCTTCGTGAGCAGCTGCAGCAGCAGCAGCTGCGGCTCGAGTGCGCATGGTCTCGAGCGTTTGCCGCAGGCATAGCACCTGCTGGCGCGTGTGCGGTGTCAGCGCGGGGAAGACGACCGTCTCCCAGGCGCTGCTGCCGACGAACGTGGACTGGTACTGCGCTGGCGGATACTGCGTCACTGGCAGCACGGCGTTGCTCTCAATCACGAAGAACTCGCGCGGCACGCGGCTGATGGTCTCGATCGCGGTCGCCACCATTACTGGCGCTGAGCCGTCGCGTGGTGTCGCGAGGGGCTGCACGTCGCATGGCGTCGTAGACGTCGGCAGCGGAGTCCGCGGCGAGAGAATGGACGGACGGTAGGTGGCGCGACGAGGAGAGGAGAACACCGCTGTGGTACTCGGAGAAGAAGAGGATAAAGTGGAGGGGGGCGGGGGCTTGGCGGCCGACACACGGCGATGTGGATTAGCACCATTCACGGGACGAACGGACGTCGTCAACGCTGGCGCGGACGGTCGATGGAGCGCTTCGCGCGACGGACCTGCGGACTCGGCTGCCGTGCGGACGTCCGCAAGTTGGCTCAGCGGCGGCAACATGGCGTGTCGTGTAGTAAGCGTCGTACACGAGCGTGACCTTGGAACGGTGGACCCCATCCTACACCAACACGAAAATAATCCAAGTATTTTCGGCCCTCTCCACAGATCTTCTCGATCATCGTCATATATTAGCGGCATCCACGAACGCGTCGCTGGTTCGCGTGTTGCTCAGTTGCCCACTGTACCTCTCAAACGTGGGGTGGCCCGACATCTTCCTCCTCATCGTCGTCATGGGGCACCGGCGCTGGGCGCGGCGCACCGTCCAGCACCGACTGGGACTGGTGGAGCAAGTGCGCGGGTGTCGTCATAAAGAGTTGGTGCATCTTCTGCTGAAAGCGCGCGGCGTAGGCCTTGGGGTGCACGGCTGACACGCCACGCGCAGACTTGCGGAGCACGTGGACCTTGTACGCGCGCTCCGTCTGCTTGGAAAGAGTCCACTTTTGGAGGATGTCGACCAGGCCAAAGTAGTAGGTGCTGGGACCGGATACTTGATGCGCGCGGTAGCGGTGGTGGTGACGCCCCGGCTGGACCGTGGCGATGTCACCGCTGGCACTGACCGTCGTGCCGGACGCTTCTACGATCGCGCCGAGTTCCGCATCGTGGGGCAATCCGGCCAAGTGGTCAAGTGCCTCACCACCATCACTAACGCCGCCTTTCCCAGCTTCCTCGTCTTCTTCAAGTGCGCTGTCGCACAGGTTGTGGACATAGCCACTGGCTTCTACGTTTCCTCCACTCGCTGGACCTTGCCCTTCGGTTGAGTCATGGTGGTCGTCAATCGCTTCACCACCAACGCCACCACCAAACGTCGATCTGCGCCGTACGCTTGGAAACGGCCTGGTCTCATCGCGCTGGTGCTTCCCTGGCATCCCCACGAGATGCAACGCGCTCGGCTCCTTGCGCATGTCCTGCGCGTCGGATGTGATCGTGAAGTGCGAGTAGTGTGCACCAACCAAGAGGCTGTAGTCCATGATACCCATGCTCGCGAGGAAGTTGCTGTCGCGCGTGAGCTGCTTGACGAGCTGCAGCGCCGTATCCGACTCGAGTTTGATGCGTTTCTTGAGATCGTTGTCGCGCAGCGTGATGTCAGGATAGTGCTCTGAGCCGATGGGCTCGCACGGCGTCGAGCCCGGCCCCGTACTAACGCCAAATGTAAAAAAGCGGTTGCACTTGGAGCAACGATACCGTTCCCCGAGCACACACGCGGGGGCGTTGCGATCCACCCACGAGCCTTTGATATCGTACCGCCGGTGGATCACTTCGTTCGTGTTCAGCACGTTGCCCATGACCACGAAGTAGAACACTTGGCCATACATCTTCATGGCGTGGAAGCCGAAGAACTTGGGCAAAAGCGACTTGGGGTTCCATTTGAGGTACCGCAAGTACGACGGTAGCAGCTCGAGCAGCACGTTCTTCTCAGCCGCGGTCGTACTCTTGACGAGGTACTTACGGTCGCTCGTTGTGAACACGAACGCGCCGCTGCGGCCCTCGCTCATACGCTCGTTCATCGTGTGGCGGAACGCGTAGATGTACTCTGAGTCTTGGATGCCGTGGAGCTGGCGGATGGATGCAAACACCCGCGGCTGGAAGTCGTAAAACTGCATCTCACGCATGCGCAGTGGCAAGAACGCCGACAGGCCAGCTGAGGCGCCGTCCTCGTCGTCAGCCTCGACTACCCGGATCGTCGAGTTGCGCGTCGCAACGACCTTGGCCAGCGACGCGGACGCACTCAGCTGGCGCACTTCTCGCGCACGCTGCGGCGAGCGCTGCCAATCGAGGTGGAAGGTCTGGTTCGACGCGATACGGCGGTGGAGTCGGTGGTAGTGCTCCACCGACTCGATGATCCCTGTGGTCGCCATCTGGATCATCTGCCTACGCAATGAGGTATTGAGTTCAGGTTTGTTGAGCAGTGCCTCCTCTTCGTCTTCCTCTCCCTCAGCGAGATCAACCATAAACGCGGGCTGTGATGGCGAGAGCGACGTACTCGTGGACATGGTCGCGGACTGCGTTACGCCGGAGCGGTGCACGCTGCGCGCTGCCGGGCAGAAACACACCGCGTAGAGACTCGAGCTGTTGATGACGAGCCAGACGATAATATTGAGCCCGCCGCGCGCCGAGTGTAGAAATGCGCTGAGGTTTACAAGATCTTCGAACATGTCGGGGCGGATTTGTTGCTGGAGCGTTGGGAGGTTCGTGACCACGAAGAGGGCGAGCACGACGAACGACCACGTTATGTAGATCCAGCACGTCAGCAGACCGCTCGAGAGCACGCGGCGACGCACGTCGAATGTCTCTTCAAGCCCGCGGTGGAGCCGCCGCTTGACGTACACGACCGACACCACGGCGAACACGAGGTAGACGAGTACCCACATGTGGTACGAGAGCCAGTGGTGCCACCAGAAGCCCGGGCGATCCGTGTTCTCGTGGAACCAGAAGAACCGGCCGACGGGTTGCTCGACGACGTCCGACTGGTCATCCAACACCCACAGCGCGATTCCGCACACGGCACCGCTCAACAACGAGTAGAACCAGTAGACGCGATTGTTGTGTGCGTACGACGTGAACGGGTTCGTGATGGACTGAACCATGTCGATGGGCATCGCGAAGAACCAAAATTCGCCGCACACTAGCAGTGCCTGCGTGAGGGCGGCGATCCGCACGGGCAACGCGATGGGTGGGTCGGCGAACTGCGTCGCCGCGTACTCGAACACGTACAGCAGCGCGAGTAGCAAGTCGACAAAGCTCTTGCTGAGGATCAGAGGGTTCGGGTGGCCGCGCACGGCGCGTGACTTGGCGTAGCAGATGATCACGATCGACGAGAACGCCAGTGATACCAGCGCGCCCAAGAAGAGGTACCAGTCGGCGTCCGCAGTCATCATGACAGCCCATACGACGCCGCCGACGCCCCCTGCGAACAGTAGCACGCACAGCAGCGCGAAGAAGCGAAGTCGCTGCAGTAGCCGCAACCCACGGCCCACGGACGCCACGACGCCGTACAGTGCCGCACCTACGCCGCTACAGCAACCACGAGAGCCTTCGTCAACACCCGACTCGGTGGCACCGCCGCGCTTGTTTCCACGTCGCAGCCGGCGCAGTAGGCCCGGTAGCTCGCGATCGCCCTGTAGGTACTGTTCCTGTAAGCGCGCAGCCTCCTCGATCGCGCTCTTGCTGCCGCGCGGCTCGCTTGTGAGCGAGATGGAGCAGAACGTCGCGCTGTTGAGGTGCCACACAAGATAGACCCACAAACCACCGGCTCGGTCAGGATGGTGAGGAAAAAGATCAATAATGACGAGATACGTACAACTCGCGGTCGCCTCGTCGTCCCGAGAGCAGCGCGTCGCCCTCGCGCGCACGTACACCGAGACCTGGCACCGGCCCGCGCGCGGCGGCGCCGTCGTCGTCCCGCGCGTCGCCCCGGAGCACGCGCGGTGGCGACGAGGTCGCATGGGCCGAGCGCGTCATTCGTGGGTGGGTCTTATCCGCTTGGGGCTTGGTGCTTGGCCTGCAGCTGGTTCTCCCGCCGTGAAGCGACCGCCGAGAAGGAAAGAACAGAACGCGCGACCGGGCGGCCCTCGGCCGCGCCGTCCGTCCGTCCAGCAAAAGAGCTCTTCGATTTTCCTGTGTCGACGAAGCGGCACCGACATACACTTTCTCTGCCGCAGTTGATAACACGGTTGCTAACGAACCAAACACAGAGGGTGGTCTGGTCTTGGCGATCATGAGTTACGAACTCGTATCCGCTACATGTTGAAGTTGCTTGGCCACCCAGGCGCGTGCGGATCGGCCGTACACGAGAGGTCGAGCCACGGTCGTGAGCGCGGCGCCGACAGCGACGCCCGCGCCGAGCGCGAGCCACTCGCTCGTGGTCCACGCACTGAGCGTCCAGAGACGAGACGAGCCCGTCTTCGGAGGCGAGAGCGCGGCACTGCCCTGGCTATCGCGCGGAGAGCCCGAGGCCCTGCTGGCAGCGAGCGCCATGTCGGAAGACAGCTCGTCGCCACTGCCCAGCGCGTCGGCTGCGAGCTTACGAAGGAACGCAACTTCCACGAGTGGCGAATCAACACTCCCAAAACGGTCCAGGTAGCTGCTGCGAAGCATGGAGGGCGCTCCAGCGCGATGACTCTCGAGACGAGCCTATGAAACATCGCACGACTCCTTCGGTATGAGAAACCAGCCCCATGGTAGAGACTACCAGTTGGACAAGTTCGTACCCTGACAGCGATTGCGTGAACCAGGGCGAGTACGTCGGTCACACTATCCTGTAAGTTCAGTAAGTGTTGGTCAGCTCCTTCATGCCCGGTTTCCTTTGTGTTTTAGAGTAGAACCCACCACATAATACTTGGCGTTGCTCGGTTTCATGCCCACGGTGCATGTGTACAGATCCGTTGAGGTGTTGTTGCCATCACTAAAAGCTGCGTGCATAGCTGTTTACAGCAATGCGAAGTGGTTGAGGCACAACATTCATAGTTAAACCGCCTAGTTGTCGCACCTTTGATCGCCAACTCATCTGACTCATCATCTCCTGCGTAAAACGCAAAGTCCGGCGTGCCAACATGATTCTTCAAGTACTCTGCAATGAGTGAGACCGCAACCGCTTTACTGACACCGAATTGGTGCACTTCCACGAATCCTTTGGCTCGGTGAATGGTTGCTTCCCCTTTCTACAACAACAACGGGACAACCGCGTGAGTACCTCTCTCAAAAGGTGCTGAAGATCCGCAGACTGTACCTTCACCATCTGACAAAGCTGATCATACAGCTCAAGCGCTTGGATCTCGCCGTACTCGGGGTCACTGTTTCGATAATCGTACAAAAGCGAAGCCTCACCCTCGATGAGGAATGATCCGTTTGTGCGTGAAGAGAACGACTGCATCACACGCCGCACATCTGCCTTCCACTCCATGTGCATAGCTGTTGACTCACAGATGCATTCCCACGTGGATGGTGTAGCTGAGCTTCCATGACCGACCTTCTTCACGAAAAGCCCGTTGTCGGCAACGAGATTCAGCTTCGGGATCGAGCCGAACTCCGCATCAAGCTCTGCTCGTCGACCAGTGCTCACGACAAACACAATGTTGTGTGGGTCCTCACACAGCGTTCGGATATTATCTCGCGCTTCATCAGAAAGCGATGTACGGACTTGGCCGTCGATGTAACGAATAACCTCTTGGCCGAAGGCTGAGCCGGATGATCTCCGTAGCTCGTGGCTTAATCGAGGCGTATTACCTTGCTGGTGGAACTGCCGAGCAGCACCATCCTCTTCCAAGATACTTGTCGTCCAGCTCAAAGTCCCGCCGTAGTCAAAAATAAAGAGGCGTCGAGCGCACCGAGTGGCAGTGCTGACCAGTTCGTCAATATCAAGTTTCACGAAACCAGACGCGAACTGCATGACACGAAAATCAAACCCGAATCCAACCTCCACCGTGTCACGCGACTCGGTAGTTTGCTGTTTCTTCTTTTCCAGCACTTCAAAATCTGCGAGCAATCGCTCAGCCCATCGCGTGTGTGCATGCAGCTCGAGAAATTTGTGGTTGATTTGAAAGCGGTTCAACTTTTCGTAGTACTGCATCTCGGTAGCCTTGACAAGCGCCTTGACGATGTCGTCAGTCTTCCATGGGTTAACGAGGACACAGCCGTTGAGAATGCGAGTGTACGAGGCAAACTCGGAGACGATCATGGAGCCGAACTGGTGGGCTGCATTGGGATCACTTGATTGCTCGAGGTTTCGTTTCTGTGCGACGAGGTATTCAAAAGGTAGCAGTGAAAGCCCGAAGCGGACACACGTGTCGAGATACGCGTCGCTCATGCGCCAAAGGTGCATGCGCTCGGCGCATGTTGTCTTCGGCTTTTCTTCGAAATACAACACCTGATCACCTTCCGCAGGTCCAGTGCTGTAACGGCGATTAATTTCGGCGGCGAAGCGCTGCACGTAATCCCTGGTTTGATGATAATCGTTGGGGCGAGAGTCGAGAGAAATTCCGATCTGAATCAGCACAACTGACCCGCGTTTGGCTGGATGCAAGGCCAGAAATCGATCAAACGCACGCAGCTTGAGTGGCAAAGCACTTAGTCCTTCGAGCCGGTCAACTGATGTAATCACAAACTTGCGCTGCTTGGTGGAGGGGTTGTAAATGAACTTCTCGATTCGTTTGCGGAACTTGTGCGCAGGATCCTGCCGGTCCGTATGGTGCTGGTCTAGAATCGTATGCAAGTACGTCACGTCCGGTTCGATGTGCGAGCATGAGAGGCTCACGTGGCGACCGTTGTAGTCCACTTCCAGCATGCCGTTCGGACCGGCTTTATAGTTCAGTCCCAGCAGGCGCTTGCAGCTCGTCAGGAAATGACGTGCATGCTCGAAGATCAGGAAGCCGATGTGGTCGGCGCATAGCATCGCACGCAAGATCTCGGTTCGCATCGCGAGACACCGGAAGATCTCGCTCGACGGGAACGGCACGTGCAAGTAGATCGCGATCATCGCGGACCGCAGCTTGCGCAGCAGGTACGACGGCAGCATGAGAAAATGAAAGTCGTGGATCCACACCATGTAGCCGTCGTTGTACGTCTCGATGACGCGCCGTGCAAACGTGCGGTTGACGCTGCAGTAGTCGCCCCAGCACATGTCCTGCGCGGCCGGGTTCCATGAGGCCGGGTCGCACCACGTCGCCTTCTTGTGCGCGCTCGCGGGGGACAGCGGCGGGGACGACGCTGCTCCGTTGTCTTGCGGCAGCTCCTTCGAATCGGATTTCGGCTCGTCCAGCGCGAGTTTGGCCGAGTTGTACACGTCCACGACGTTGTGGAACACGGGCCAGAGCACGCCCTTGCAAAAGCCCTGGAAGTACCGGTGCGCGACCTGCGGGTCCAGGAACACGGGCACGCAGTCGAAGCCGCGCAGCTGCTTCTCGACCGCAGCTTCTTCCTCGCGCGCGATGAACACTTCGGGGCAGCCGAGGAACAGCGGGCGGAAGCGGCCGTTCGCGGCCACGAGGTTCCGGTAGAAGAGGCACGTGGCGGAGGAGCTCCACTCGACGTCCCAGCCCGTGTCGGCGGCGTTGCGCTCGAAGACGAGCGGGAGCACGTTCACGACGATGATCACGGTCTTGTGCGCGTGGTGCCGAGGACGCGCGGTCGTGGAGGACGCGGAGGAGAAACCATGCGCCGGCCGCGTGAAGAACGATCTCCTCGTAGAGGAGGAGGAGGAGGAGGAGGAGCTCTTGAAGTTGGAGGAGGAGCGCGGGAACCCGTCGGCGGCGTCACCGACGATCGACGGCTGCAGCGCCGCCGTGTTCAGCGCGTTACTGTGGCGCAGCGGCGAGGGCGGCGGAGGCAGCGGAGCGACGCGGCCCCGCACGGGCGTCGGGGAGGACGGCGGAGAGGAGGACGCCGGCGGAGCGGACGGAGGAGGCGGAGCGGACGGCGCCGGCAGCACGCAGGTGTCGGTCGCGAAGAGCTTCTCCATCGCGCGCCGCGTGGGGGAGGACGGCGGCGCGGAGGGATCCATGGCGGAGCTGGAGGAGCGCCGTCCTCTATGTGTTTGTATCGGAGGGAGGGGAGGAGCGGAGGAGCGGAGGGCGGCTCCTCACGCAACACGGAAGCGGCAACTTCAACGGGTGCGCTTGCGGCAACATAGCAGCGATACGACCAGGTTTTGGCATAGGTTAACCGTGTTTTGCCAAGTTGAAGTGGAGGGATCTGAGTCTGTGTCTGATGCCAAGTCTGACCTGCCCCCTGTGGTTCTTATCCGGGGCAACGAAAATGACGTCTTGTCGCGCGATCACTGCACACGTAGCGGCGCGCGGCGAGCTCGGAGACTCGGCAGCATGGGCAATGTGTGCTGCGGCGCCGGCGACTACGAGATGCGGCAGCGGCAGGAGCTGCTCAAGGAAGGCAACGACTTCAAGAAGAAGACGCCGTTTCTGGGCGGCGTGCTGAGCAAGACCGAGCCCATCTACCTGCAACTCAACGCGACCGCGACGCGGCTCCAGTGGCGCGTGACGCCCGCCGGCGCCAACAAGCTGGAGGAACTGGCGATCGGCCGCATGGGCAAGGTCTGCCCGAGCGGTGCGTCCTGTTTTCTACGGAGTTGTGCTGCTTCACGAACGGTTGTTGACCAATCCCTGGCATGGTGTTCATGACTACAGGAAACACCGAGCTTGTCATTCTCGGCGTCGGCGGCCAGAAGCTGCTCGAGTTGACCGCGCCGACCACCGCGGTTCGAGACCTGTGGGTGCAAACGCTCGACGAGTTGGCGATGCAGCAGACAGCGGCGACCAACGACGAAGAAGCGAAGGCGCTACAGCAAGAGCTCGCCAAGCAGACTGAGAAGCAGAAAGAGCGGTATTGGAAGGACCGAACGAACGACATGGAACAGCGGCGACTCGATGCGGAGGAGAAGAAGAAGAAATTTGGAGCCGTCGGGATGAAGTACACGGCGCAGGCGATGGCGAGCCGTTAATTTATGATACGAGAGACTCCAAAAGCAGCGGTATATTTCTCTCTGCAGCAATCGTGTGGTGTCTTATCTCGGCCACTATCGTGCTCACGTGTCATGGAACGTGTGGTGGAAAGACTCAGACAGTGCCAACATGCTCGTGGTGTCCAGCGCACTGCCGTTCACCGGGCCCATCGCACTCAGCACAGCCGCCTTCGCTACAGCTTCCACTGGCACTGCCGAGTGCATTTCGTGCCCAAAGAACGGGATTTTTGACACGACACTCGAAACGGGGCCGAGGCTACGCGACACCAGTGCCATGGGGGACCCAAACAGCTGGAGCGGGACGCTGTACGAGTTCGTGCGGCGTAGACCGTAGATGAACCCCGGGCGGAGCGACACTCCGGTTGATGGGAAGCTAAAGCAGAAGAGAAATGGTCAGGGACACGGTGTGGACTTTTGTACACTAACCAGATCGAAATACGAACGCACCATTCACGCACAGCTGCCTCCGCGCGCTCCTTGCCGTGGTAGTATCCATACAGCGGTGCCCACGACGGCAAGTACGAGCCAACGCGCGAGTTGGAGATGAACACAAAGCGCTCGGCACCTATAAGCCAGGGAGGACAGAAAACCCCCGTCAGTAACGACACATATCCTCCGAGGCAAACGTTGAAGTCCCGACACGTACCGGCATCCTTGGCGGCGCGCGCCGCGAGGATGTTAGCGTCACCACACAAGTTCTCCATCAGCGCATTGTCGCCGAACGCGCCGACCGTCGTGACTGAAGAAACAGAACAAAATTCCATCGTTAGCTTCCTTGTAGACGTCACTACCACAGGCCAAACGTACTGACGCCCGTGGTGCCCTCCACAGCCTTGGCGAGGTCGTCGGCGTTGAAGACGTCGCCCTGGTGCCACTCGACCTGGTCGATCCACGGCACGTCCTGCCACTGCGGCTTGCCCGACTTGTTGAGCGAGCGCACCTCGATGCCCTTTTGCACGGCGCGCTGGAGGATGTTGCTGCCCACGAAGCCGTTGCCGCCCACCACGAGCAGGCGGTGCTTCTGCGCGTCGTAGGCCGCCGCGGCCGCGCGCTTGACTGTCGCGGACGCCATCGGTGTTATTGAACTGGAAGGGAGGGAAGCAGAGAGGGAGATAGATGACGCGGACGAAAAATGGCGCTCGCTAAGTTTGTATCCCTTCGCGCGAATTCCGTTTCTGGCGTCAGGTGACGCAAGGCGTGTCACAAAACCACCCACACTTTCCAGGTTTCCCACACCTGTCACTGTATCGAGGGATACGTTTTGTTGGCTGATCTGTTTTCTACAGCCGTTGTTTTTCTTGAATCACAGGTGTTTTATACAGCTACGTGGATCTTGAAAGGGCACGGGTCTCCATTTCTAGAAGAGCTGGTCGCGGATCACCATGGTAAGTCGCCTCGCTTCGCTCTCTCGTCCGTGGCTGCCTCCCCCACGGCGCGCCTAACGGATATGGCTGTGGCTGTGTAGTCTAGTAGCTCGGCGGCGGCGTTTGCGCGGTCCCGCGCGGTGTTGCGGCGCAAGCCCAAGCCGGTGAAGAAGGCGCTGGACGAGGAGGACCTGGAGGAGATCAAAGAGGCGTTCCGGCTCTTCGACACGGACGGCAGCGGCACGATCGATGTGCGTGAGCTCAAGGCCGCGATGCGCGCGCTGGGCTTCCAGGTGAAAAAGGCCGAGATCCGCCAGATGATCGCCGACATTGACAAGGACGAGTCCGGCACGATCGACCAGGATGAGTTCATCGAGATGATGACGGGCAAGATGAACTCGCGCGACTCGCGCGAGGAGATCCTCAAGATCTTCCGCCTCTTTGACGACGATAACACGGGAAAGATTTCCTACCGCAACCTCAAGCGCGTCTGCAACGAGCTGGGCGAGACGCTCACCGACGAAGAAATCCAGGAGATGATCGACGAGGCCGACCGCGACGGCGACGGCTTCATCAATGAAGACGAGTTCTTCCGCGTCATGAAGAAGCGCTCGGGCAACCCGCTCGATGACCTAGACAGCGATGATGACTAACTGTATTGATAAATGCATATTCTATATATGTGCAATTCGTCGGTCACCCTGCCGACGGCGACGTGCCGCGACCGCTTTGGTCTTTCAGTCGCGCGAGGATCGCGGACACGCTGGGCGACGGCAGCGTTAGCGGCGCCAGTGTGCCGGCCCTTGAAGACAGCTGGTTGGCTTTCACAGACTGGAGGATCTCCTCCACACTGCGTTTCACGACCCCTCCGGTTTGCCGTGCACCCAGGGGCGACAGCGGTGGCGCCATCTTGTCTGGCTGGACGGCCAGTGACGGTCGGCTGTGTACAACGTGGTAGCGCACGCGCACGCGGCCTTTCGTCGACTCGGTCTGCGCGCCCAGTCGGCTCAATACGTGTGGGGCCGTTGTCCCAACCGCCGCAGCCGAGGTGAACGCGTGGGCGGCGTCCTCGCGCTCGTAGCCGAGAAAGAACGCCTCCATCTGTGCCTGCGGAGGCAACATGGGGCGCCACAGCGCGACCTCCGTGTCAGTAAAGCCAGCAACGATCGGTAGCCGCATCTCGGCGTGGCCGTGCAGGTGTTCACGGCCCCAGCCATCCAGCGACACCACCGTGAGCTGGAGCGGAGGCACTCGTGATGAGGCACCCGGCGACGAAGGCGTAGTTCTCCTAAAGACAAACTGTGTGTGGAGACCAATTGCGGCGTACGGATGCGCGACGTCGCGCAGCACCACCTGTGACAATCCAGAGCGACATCGCCGCTTCCCATGGCGCAACGTCCACGCACCGGCATCCGTGGCAGCGTCCGGCTCGAGCAGGTCCACTACCACGCGGATAGGGTCCGGCGCGTCGACGCCGGAGACAGCAACAGCCTCCAGCAGCACCATGAGCTCGTCGTGCTCTTGCTTGGCGTTTCCCTTGTCCGCACGCTTGGATAGGACCGATGCGGTCAGCGCCACGGCGTCGCCGTGCTTGTTGTGCCATTCCTCGACGCGCGCGCGCTCCTCGCACTGCTCCTGGCGCTGCAGCTCGCGCAACAGGCGCTGGTCCTCGGCCGACACGACCGGCCACAGCTCGTTCTCGTTGTCCAGCGCGTATTCAAACTGCGCACCGCTCACACGTGATGTCACGCGGTATGTCGAGAGCTGGGGACCTTTTTCCATCGACTGCGCGTCGTTCTCGTCCACAACGCAGACCGAGAACCCGGGCGTGACGCACAGCAAGCCCGTGTGCGCATAGAACCGCAGTGACGCGAGCACGAGATCCTCGCCGTCCTCGCCGCCACGGCCCTCGCCGTCGTGCGCAATGCGCAGCACCAAGTGCATTTGGCGGAAGCTCTCTTCGCGGTGCGCGCGCAGTGCGACGCGGTCGCGGTTCGACGAGGCGCCGGCCGAGCCACTCGTGTCGAGAGCGCTCGTCGCCGCGGTCTTGCTGACGTGGACGTCGGCGGCGGCGGCATACACATGCGGCGGTGGCGCCAGCGACGTCGTGGGTGCTTCGCGCGCGCCGCGCGGCGGTTCGTAGTTGTCGGCGTCCACGTAGGAACAGAGTGCGATCCCGTGGTGGCGCGCGTCACTCGGGGCGGCGAGAGTGTCCTCACCGTCTTCCTCGTGGTCTGCACCCGCTGTTGGCTTGAGCTTCTTGGGCTTGCGGCGAGTCGACTTGATGGGCCACTTTTTCTCCTGCCACTGAAAGCTGTCGCTCCAGCGCGCGCCGACCGCGGCGCCGCCGTCCCGCGAGTGCCCCACCGCGACCTTTGTAAACGACACAGAGATGCACAGCCCGTCGCTCGTCAGACAGGCCGCCGATCACCAGAGCACTGCTGTCCAAGAGCATTCACCTTGCGGACGGTCACGCCCACGCGCAGGTTCGCGATCGGGTCGCGCGTGTGGTAGAACCGCGTGACCATGGTGTTTGGCGCGGTGTTGCTGATCTCTTGGATCATGAAGCGACGTGGGATCGGATCCCAGCGGTTCGTATCGGATACAAACACGTATCTTCAACCGTCGCAGGTCCGACGGTCTCACCTGGAACGTGCGGACAAGACACAAAAGATCCCATTTCCCCTCCCGACAACACCAACTGCCCGCCCACACCCTCCAAGCAAAAAACGAACAACGCACAACCATACAC
>JAMFLL010001110.1:0-19966 GCA_027475725.1 Pythium rhizo-oryzae | reverse complement strand
TCGAGAGCCGCGGGTCAGTATCGATGATGCGCGCGCGACTGATCGCACGTGCTGGGCTGGAGTCCAAAAACCCGGAACGGCGAAGGAACCCGAAAAAAAACTGTGCCGTCGGAGAGCCGTCGCGCCGGCTTCTTCGTCTTCTTCTCTCGTTCTCGCTCGCGTGGGTGGTGATTCTGGGTCGGCGCTCGTGCGGCTGGCGGACGAGAACGAGGCGGTGTGTCGACACAGCCACGAGGAGAGACGCGTGAACGAGGCGGCGCGGGGGGGCGAAGGGAACAACTCGGCGCGTCGCGTGGGTGTGGCCGGAGTGACTACGGTAGATGGAGGTCAGGTCGGCCTGCTCGGTTTCTCTCTCCTTCTGGAGTTTTTTTTCCTTCCAGAGTTTTCGCAAGTTTTGAGGAACTGGGTTTCACTGCGGAACAAGACCCCTGGAGAACACGGCAATGTCGCCGTATGTCGAAATTTAGGAAAGAAGGCTGTAATTTACGAGTAAACAGAAGGGAAAGAAAACCAGCAGTGCAATCAGGTTGACCAACATTCTGGAAGCCGATGTACTGATATGGAAGAGTTGGTTGGTTTCTCGTTGCCTTTCAAAGTTTCCTTTTCGCCGGGCCACGAACACTTGCTGAATGAGAAGGGTCCCAAAGGTTGAGCGGCCACTCCAGGACGTCGGGCCCCACGCTCGCTTCTACTCTCTATCTAATATGAAGGGTGTGTGCTGACGCGTCTTGGCGATAGGCATAGGCAACACACCCTTTGTGGCTCTTCACAAGCATCGACGCCCATCCAAAAGCTCCAGTTCGCGTGTCCTCAAATAGGTTGCCTCCTTGATTTGTGTAAGCCACGCTAATTTATGGCATGTTTGTAACTGACCCGGCGAAACGGATCTCCGTTGTGGGGAGCCTCCATGCTCCAATTGGCATCTCTATCGAGGCGGTGATCGCTCTGCGCCTCCTCCCTGCGCGGCCTCGAACATTCCAAGAGTCACCGCCGGTCGCAACACCACATCACGGAAGAACACGCGCGTGAGCTATCTCCATTATGGCGCGACGAATTTCCCAGAAGCGCAATGCCAAGACGTACGAGCGCCCGGGGCTGAGCGAGGAGGAGATCGAGGAGATCCGCGAGGCGTTCAACCTCTTCGACACGGACGGCAGCGGCACGATCGACCCGAAGGAGCTCAAGGCCGCGATGCAGTCGCTCGGCTTCGAGGCCAAGAACCAGACGATCTACCAGATGATCGGCGACATCGACAAGGACGGCTCGGGCAGCATCGACTTTGAAGAGTTTCTGGACATGATGACCGCGAAAATGGTGAGACGTGACGATGACGACTGAAGAGGTGGTGCTGGTGCTCACGGTAGTTCGTTCTTGTGCACTTTCAGTCGGACAAAGACTCGCGAGAAGATATTCAGAAGGTGTTCAATCTGTTTGATGACGACCAAACGGGCAAGATTTCGTTGCGCAACCTCAAGCGTGTTGCGAAGGAGCTGGGCGAGACCATGACGGACGCCGAGCTGCTCGAGATGATCGAGCGCGCCGACACGGATCAAGACGGCGAGATAAATGCTGAGGAGTTCTATGCGATCATGACCAAGAAGACCTTCACATAAATGCACAATGAACAAGGGTTGCATGTGTATTTGATATTGTCTCGGGAAAGAGGGCAAAATGCAAACCAAAAAACAGTGTCGTTCGAGGCACATTGCGTACCCAAACAACTTGGAAGTATCTGCTTCTACTGCTCGATGACTGAGTCGTTCAGCGCGACGCAGATCACGGCCTTGTGGTGCCCCGTGTAGTGGCGGATAGCCTCACCCTGGCTGAGATCCCAGAGGCGAGCGCTCTGGTCAGACGAGCACGTGACCAAGTACGACGACACGGCCGAGAACGCGCAGTCCCAGACCCATCGTTGGTGACCTTGAAGCGTGTGCACGAGCGAGTACTTGTTCTTGTCGTCGAGACTCCATACTTTGGCGGTCTTGTCGGACGAACAGGTCGCGAGGAACTTGCCGTTGGCGCTGACTTTCGTCTTGAGGATGTAGGCGTCGTGCGCCTTTATTGAGTGGTGCAGCTCGTACCCGTCCGCGGGCTTGGGCTTGTAGAAGAACACTTTGCCTTGGTTGTTGGCCGCGACGAGCGCGCTGCCGTCCCGCACAATGTCGACCGAGCGGATGCCCGTCTCGCCGTCGGGCGTGAGTTTGTGGGACATTGCGTTCGCCGTGAGGTCGAACGTACGCACGCTGCCGTTCTGGTCTGCGACGATGAGCTCGGCCTGGTTCGGGTGGAGCACGACCGAGTTGAGCGGCACGCCGCACTCGTAGCTGCGCTGGCAGCCGGGCGCGCGCAGGTCCCAGATCTTGACCGTGCCGTCGTCCGAGCACGAGAACATCCACTTGTTGTGCTTCTGGAAGCCGATCGACGTGACGTTGCTCGTGTGGCCGTCGTAGCTCGTGATGTGGTTCGGGTTGTTACTGTTGATCTCGAAGAGGCGGATGTGCGGGTTGCCCGCAGCCGCGATGTACTTCTTGTCCGGGGTGATCTGCAGGCAGTTCACTTGCTGCGCTTCGCATGGCCATGTGAGTCATTCAAGCAGACAATAACAAAAGTGGGAGAGGGGGAGCGGTTCCTTACCGAGTCAGCGTACTTGACCGTGCGATTGCACGTGCCCGACGCGGCCTCCCAGAAGCGGATCGTGTGGTCATAGCCCGCGGTCGCCAGCACCACGCCCGCCATTTTTGCCTTGCTTGGGCTTGCAGCGAACTCGGTCGGGAACTGGAGATCGAATTCCAGAACTGCAAAATTACATAAACCAGAGCATTTAGACCATACTTTTCTATATTAGATCACTTGTTATAAGAAAATTATGTCTTATGACACCACTTCTTCCATCCTTCCTCGACCCAGACACAACAACAACAACGCCACGCACATACAGAGGACGCCGAGAATTCAGGAGGATGAAGTCGTACTTACTGCTCGCGCTGTGCCTCTGCGCGTCGGCGATGGGCGCAACCGCCGCCAACAGAGAGACGCCGGAGTTGCATCTGCGGTCGCTGCGGGACCAGGAGGCCAACGCGCAGGCGCAGCCCACGACCGACGGCCCAGTCGCTGCGGACGCTGACGCGCAGCGCGCCCCCCGCCGCGCGGTCCACCGCGTGTACGACGCCGTGACGGGATTGTACTGCGAGCGCTTGGGCGACTGCCACGTGTGCCCCGCCAGCGAGAAGGTGAGATGCAGCCGCGATAATGTGTGGTTCGTTGCACGGCACTCTAACCTTGCGTGGGGCGCATGTCGCTGTAGGATGAAGTGTATTGCCGCGAAACAGGCCATCGCCAAGAGCTGAGCTGCTTCAAGAGCGACACGGTCGATGCAAACGCACCGGACGCTGCAAAGGAACAGCGCTTTCAGTCGTGCGAACCCGTTGAGCGAGCCCACCCCGCGCTGCGAGTGTTGACTTTCGAGGTAAGGAGATCACTCCTACACGGGGCTGAACTCTCAGGAGCAGGCTCACAGTAACTGACGGTCCCGATTCCTTGCCTGCAGTTCTTCATGGCTGTAATTCTCGCGGGAGCTTTTACACTTTTGAAGCGAGAGCGACGCAAGCACATGAGTGCGTTTGATCTGCGTAAAGATCCTCGGCAAAGATCCACACTTTTGGGCGACAAGAACGCGGACTAGACAGAGCCATACACCCTCCAGTATTGTCAAATGTAATGCACAAATCTAGCAGTTCGCAACTCTCTCATACTACGTAGTATGCCGTCTCGTCTCGACCCCTGTCCGCTAAAACGAGCGCATGAATGTGCAGCTTACTTCTTCGCCTTCTTGGCCGACTTGTTGGCCTGGGCCTCGTTGGCTATCGCACGCTTCAGGAAGATACCCTTGAGCTTCGGCAGCACGGGCGGAGCGTCCACACGCTCGCCAAAGCGCACACGCTCGACGCCGTCGAAGGTGTCCTTCTTTACGGTGCCCGTGGCCTGGTATTGTGCCTCGTATCGTTCCTGGTCCGTCATCTTGCGCTGCTTCTCCTTCTCCTTCTTCTTGCCCAAGAACCTATTGAACCACACGAACCCATCAGTCACACGCTTTCATCGACACTGCAATGGAGCAGTGAGAATAAGGAACGCACTCTTTGCGCTTCTCGGACTTGCGGCGGGTCTTCTTGGACTCCTCGTAGATCACGCGCTTGACCTCGACGTTGATGCGCTTGTTGAACTCCTTCATGCTCTCACCTTCTCGAATCGAGCCGACAGCCTCGAGCTTCTGGGTCTTGGTCTTCTTGCCGTTCTTGCTGGCGCCATCGCCGCCCACCTCGGACGTGCGGAGCACAAACTGCTCGATGGCGCGCTCGTCGAGCGCCTGGCGCTGGCGCTTCTTCGAGCGCTTGGACTGCACGGGCGCGAGGTCGTACGCCTTGGGCTTCTTGCCGTTGTCGCGCGTGCCCTTGAAGAACGGGTCGCACTGCTTGAGCTTGCGCTTGGACGCCACTCGCCCCATCGTAGCTTCTGGTCTTCTCTGGAATGGCCGCTCAACCCACACTGGCTGGATGGGAATGGACTCAGACGCTTCTTTCTCTATAAGAATCTGAGGAAATGATTTACAAGAGCAATTTTCTGATACCAAATCTGATCGACTGATGCAACTCCCACTCTGCCCGAGGTGGGTGTCAGAGTCCAACACCACGACGAGCCGACCTCGATAGGCAATGATGGCGTGTGTTCATCTTCTCTCTCTCTCTCTCGTCTCGGGAGATGACGGCGGACGCCATGGCGCTGGAGAAGGGACAAGGGCAGGACGCGTTCTCCATCACCGCGCCGCAGCTCGCGCGGCTGCTGTGCCTATCGCGCGATGACGACGCCTGCACCGACACGCGGCCATCGCCGCTGGAGCTGCTCGGCGGACGCCGAGGAATCGAGCGCGCGCTGCGCGTGGACCTCTCGCGGGGAGTGGATACCGCGTCCGTGGTGCAGCGACGCGCGTGGTTCGGGCGCAACTGTGTGGAGCCGATGAAGCGCCGGTCGCGCGTGCGCATCGCGCTCCGCGTCGTGTTCACGAGCGAAGCGCCCACGATCCTGCTCTTTCTGCTAACCGCGTAGCTTGTGGTCAATGCGCTTGAGCATGGCGGCAGTTGGGGCGAGGGCGCGTGCGTCGCTGCGCTTGCGCTCGGTCTAACCGCCATAAAGTTCCGCGTCGCCGCGCAGAACGAGCGCCGTGTGAGAGAGGTCTTCGTGACGCAGGGGGACGACGGCGTCCGTGTATGGAGAGATAGCGTCGGCGCACGCGTCGCACGGGGCGATCTGGTCGTCGGAGACATCGTGGAGCTTCAGGTCGGCGATGTCGTTCCGGCCGATGGCGTGCTGGTCGACATGGAAGAGCCGCTGGCCGTGGACGAGAGTGCGATGACTGGCGAGTCGGCCCTGGCGACCAAGAGCGAGCTGACAGCGGGAAATGGAAACGAGGCGACTGTGTGGGCAGGGACAGCGGTCCAGCGCGGACGAGGACGCATGGTGGTGCTGTGCGTTGGTGAGCACACTATGGAGGGAATGGTGCTCAATTTGATCAATGGGCGTCGTTTGGCTACGGAAGGGAATGAGAAGAGCGATTGCGAGATTTACGCGAAGCTCCAGTCGCCCTCCACTTCTGGAAAGGTGCAGTTTACTGCACGTCAAGGAAGCCTGGAGGCTTTTGCGAAGAAGCACCGTGCAATGCTGGTTAAAAAGGGCATCGACGCCAAGAAGACCAACGCTGTCAAGCCACCGTTCTTCGAGCAGATCGGATCGCTAGAAACCAAGATACTTGGATTGGCTACTGTGGCGGCGAGCGTCGTAACGGTCACGCTTATTGCACGCGCTTCGGAGGAGGATTTTCGTGAGTCTGGCAGCTCCGTCATCTACGGAACTCTAATGATGGCAGTGACCCTCGTGGTGTTGGCGTCCGCCGAGAATATTGAGCTCGTGTGGGCAATGGCCCTAGCAGTCGTGAGTCGCGAGCTTAAGGCTGACTGCGTCTTATTACAGCAGTCACTTGCGACTGTCACCGCCGGCAGTGTGAGTATCTTATGCACAGACAAGACGGGGACACTGACGACGTCCCAGATGTGTGTTCAAGACGTTTGGATGGCTCCAAGCGGTGGGAATCAGCTGTGTAACCGTGGTGGCGCCATTGACAGTGGCGCAAACGTCGAGTCGTTCAAGCTGCTTGCTCGTCACATTCTCCAATGTTCTCTGTGTGATCCTCACCCTGACCTGAAGACTACCGACTCAGTGGAACGTGCGCTCGTCCAGTTCGCCCGCGATCAGCTGCAGGCGTCGTTCGTCGCGGTCCAGGCGAGCAAGATTTGTATCCTGCCCTTCACGAATGAACGCAGGCGAAAGACAATCGTGGTGACGGATTCAGCTGCGGAAAGTTGCTTCGACGTCGTGACACTTGGCGCGCCGGAGGCTGTGCTTCCTCTTTGCACCAGTATTCGAGATGTGAATGGCCGCATCAAGCCGCTTGATGCAGCGGAGCGCAACACAATTCTTGCTGAAGTCGTCGACCGGTGGGCGAGGCAGGGAGGTCGAGTTTTTTGCTTTGCATACCGAAGGCTGAGTGGCGATAAGCGCGAGTGGGTGGGAGCGACCTCCGATGAAGCGATTGAAACAGAGCTGACGTGCCTCGCCGTGGCCGCGCTTGAAGATCCCGTACGGCCCGAGGCGCCGCAAGCTGTGAAGGCACTTCAAGATGCAGGCATCTCGGTGTGTACGGTGACGGGTGACCACCTCTCCACTGCGACGGCAGTCGCTCGAAAGTGCGGGATTCTACAGGTGGACATGGCGTGCGAGGAAGGGTTGGCCGCCATGGACGCCGGCATGTTCCGCGAGCTCGTTATGGATGCAGACGGCAACATCAAGCAAGCCGAGTTTGATCGCGTGTGGCCGCAGGTCCGCGTACTCGCGCGCGCGACCCCAACCGACAAATATCTCTTGGTCGACGCGCTCAAGGCGACGACGTTACGCGGCCGCGAGTGCGTGGCCGTGGCTGGAAACGGCACAAACGACGCGGCTGCGCTCCAGCACAGCGACTTGGGCGTCGCTTTGGGTGCGTCGGGCACAGATGTGTGCAAGCGAGCGTCCAAGATCGTGCTGCTCGACGACAATGTACTATCTCTGGCTCGTACCGTCGCGTGGGGCCGTATGCTGCAGACCGTGGTCCACGAGGCGTTGATGCACCAGCTGATCGTCATCGCCGTGGTGTTGACCGTGTCCCTCTTGGCCTGCCTCCTGGGTGTCTACTCGCCGTTGGATGCAAGCCAAGTCGTTTGGACCAAACTTTGCATGGACGTGCTCGCACCGTTCGGCCTGAACTCTGCCTCGCGCTTGAAGGTTAGGGACAAGACCATGACGCGACCGCCGCTGCGTGTCGACGCACCGGTCGTCTCGCTTCGATCGTGGCTGTATGTAGCCGCCCACGCCGCACACCAGCTCGCCGTGCTGGCCATGCTGTTCTTCTGGGGGCACACACTCTTTGCTGTTCCCTCAGGACAAGCGCAGCTCGCGAGACGCCACGCAGACACCTCGCCAGCGCACAACGTGACTCGCGCGCTCGGTGTCCACGCGCTTGAGACGGCCTCGGCCAGCAGCTCTAACGTGCAGCTGTACGCGCAGGCGCCCTCGAGCGTCCACTTTACGATCGTGTTCAACACATTTATCTGGATGCAACTCTTGCTGCTGCTGGGACGGCGCCTCATCCAGCGCGGCGCCTCACGCGGGTTCGTAGTCGCGTGGCTCGCGCTGGGCGCCGCGCAGGTCGCGATCGTGCAGTTCTCCGGCAACGGCTTCAACTGCGCACCGCTGAACATCGCGCAGTGGGCCGCGAGCCTCGCGATCGCGGCGTCTTCCCCGGCGCTGGACGCCCTCATTCGCCGCCATCACGGGGACTCGGGATTTTATGACCGCCCACCTGAGACCAAAACGCCATGAAGACACAAAATGCGAACTTGAAGATACTACGTACACAAAATATGCGTGGGAGGGAACAGATTCCCTCCCCTGACATCCCACTCTCGCCGCTGTTCCAACTCTGGTCCCTTCCTCCCAACAGTTGGGAGAGGTTTAGTCGGCCAATGGTGTGATCCACACTGGAGGCCCCCGTGTCCAACGCCCACCCTTCAGGCATCTCCCATCGTTGTTGTTTCTTCTCCCTGGACGCCCCGACCCCAAAGGAGCACTCGGCCGGTGGTGTTGTGTTGTATTTGTGTCGCGTGCGCAGACCCAACTATCACAAAACCAACGAATCCAGCATGCATCACCTGGCGATGGCGATCGTGAACGACCGCCGCGCCGACGAGGCCGCGCGCGCGCGCCCGTTTGCCGCCACGGCGCCGCAGCTCGCTCGGGTAGTTGCGCAGCACGCGACGCGGCCCGCGGTGGACCGCCTGGGCGGCTGGCGCGGGCTCGCGCGCGCGCTGCGCGTGGATCTGGCGCGCGGACTCGACAACAACGCCGACGCATTGGACATACGACGCGCGTGGTTTGCGCCCACGACGGAGGAGAAGAAGTCGGCGCGAGAGGCCACGCAGCAGCAGAAGCGGCGGCGCGCGGAGGCGGCGCGCGCGCGGCGCCCGCGGTGGCGCGCGGCGCTGTGCGTGGTGTGCGAGGACGCGCCGACGGCCACGCTCTGGCTCGTGGCGCTCGGCGCGGGCGGGTCGGTCGCGACCAACGCCGCGCTGGGCACGAGCGGCACGGACGACTGGACCGAGTGCGTGTGCCTTCTGCTCATGGCGGCGCTGCTCACGGGCGTGCGCGCCGCAGCCGCGTGGCAGCGCCAGCAGCAAGTGCGCGGCCGGCAGCCAGCCACGCCGGCACACGACGAAGGAGACGAACCGCTGCGCGGCGGCGTGGACGTGCTGCGCGGCGGCGAGCCGACGCGGATCGCGCGCGACGCGCTGTGCGTCGGCGACCTGCTGGTGCTCGCGGCGGGCGCCGCTGTGGCGGCCGACGGCGTCGTGGTCGAGCCGCCAAGCGACGTCTTCGGCGCGGTGCGCGTGAGCGAGCGCGAACCGACCGGCTCGCCGTGGACGAGCTACAAGGCGCCCGGGGACGTGGTGCTCGCGGGCGCGCGCGTGGTCGAGGGCGCGGCGGTGATGCTCGTGCTCTGCGTTGGCCGGTTCACGATGGCGCAGCAGCTCGCGGGGCTCGCGGACCCGAACAAGACGAAGGAGCTGGAGAACGGCGAGGCGCTCTACGAGGTCTTGTACCGCTCTGGCGTTTCCACAACCGGGGCAGCTACCGTGGACCTCCAGCCAGGCACGTTGTCGGAGGGGTATGTGGAACTGCCGGGCTCACCACGGGCGAGCGCCGTCGGCGGCGACGGAGCGCGGCGGGATGCCAAGACACTGAGTAGCAACAAGTGGCGACAATCTGTCGGCCACGCGTCTCGTGCGGCCCACGAACCGCTGCCAAAGCATGCGCAGTCTCGCTTCCACGCGCAGGTGCTACGCGTCCAGAAGGCGCTGGCGCTCGCTGGCTGCGCTGCCGCGCTCGTCTTGCTGGCCGTGCTGACTGTAGTTCATGTCCGCACGACGGGAGAGGAACCAAACGAAGTCGAGAAAGTGACCACCGACGCGAACCGCACGACGCCGGTCCCCAACAGCCGCGACTCGTTCAACGCGATGGTCGAGGGGATGCGCAGGGCACAGCAGCGGGACCAACGGTCGCAGGAGGCGTGGAGCAACCTCTTCGTCATGGCCATGAGCGTGGCGATGGTGACGTCCACCGAGGGCGCCATGCTCGTGATCTCGGTCGCGATGTCGGCGGTCGTGCGCACGCTCAGTGCCCACGGCGTCATGTTTCGCGACATGATCGCCGCTGAGAGCCCCGGCTCGATGGCCGTGCTGTGCGTGGAGACCACCGGTGCACTGACGACAGGCGACGCAGCGGTGGTGAGCGTGGTCGCCGCGTCAATCGCACCGGAGAACGACCACGCACCTGAACCGGCGTTGGTGGATATCGCGCAGCCGACGTTGGACGTGCACCGCTTGACCACGTTCCACCAGCTCGCGCGATGTATCGTGCTGACCGCGCGGCACAGGGCAGACGACGCTGTCGACCGCGCGCTGCTCCAGTTTGTCGAAGACCGGGGCGTGGACACAGACCGGATCCGACGTGGCGACATGGGCAACCACCTCACACGCGTCTTGGCGGTCACCAACACCCGCACGTGGACGTCGGTCGCTGCGTTTGAGAAGGACGACCATCTCGCTCAGATTTTGGCGCTGGGGGATGCTGAGAGGCTCCTCCCGAGATGTGCGACGATCCGCCGTGTGGATGGTGCCGTGATGCCGTTTAGCGTCGCCCTACGTAATGCACTCAGCCTTCGCGTGGCACGCGATCGAGACGCAGGGTGCCGCGTGGTGTGTGTCGCGTATCGCGAGATGGCTGGAAGCGGCGTTTCGATCTCACACATCGGCAAGAGCGACGTAGCAGCGTCTCTTGACGACAACATGACGCTGCTGGCGTGCGTCACGCTCGAAGAGCTGGTGCGGAACGACGCCGCGCATGCTGTGAAGCTTGTTCAAAATGCAGGCGTTGCCGTGTGCCTGGTGTCGCGGGATCCGCTACCTTCGGCCGTGCGCGTGGCGCGTCGGTGTGGCATTCTCCCCCATGAATTCTCCATGGTGGACGACTCGTTCGATGGCGCAAGAGCAATCGACAGCGCAGTGTTTCGCGAACTTGTGATCGACGCCCGTGGCGAGGTCAAGCAGCCCGCGTTCGAACAGCTGGGATCGAAGTTGCGCGTGATCGCCAACGCCTCGCCAGCTGATAAGTACCAGTTTGTGAGAGGCCTGCAGGCGAGTGGGCAGCGAGTGGGCTATCTGGGAAATACAGATGAAGATGTATTGGCGATGTGCGTGAGCGACGTGAGCCTCGTGATGGGCCACAACGCCGAGAGCGAGGCGTATCGCGCTTCCAAGATCGCGTTATTGAACAGCACACTCGAGTCGCTCGCACCAGCAATCGCATGGGGTCGGGTCGTGAAAGCTCGACTCGTCGAGTTTACACAGGTGCAGATCGTCACGGTCGTCGTTGCGGTGGTCTTTCTGATCGTCGGGGCCGCCACGGAGCGCGTGGCGCCGCTCGCGGTCCAGCAGCTGCTTTGGATCCACATTCTCCTCGTGTGTTTCATTCTATCGAGCCGCTGGAGCAGCCGACGCGTGCTACATCAACGTAATCTCGAGGGATCTACCAAAGCGTCGGCAGGGCTCAGCATTGCGTCGCGTCTGCTCGATCCGCGCGCGATGACGCGCATAATCGGCCAAGTCGTGTATCAGCTCACGGCGCTGATCCTTCTCTTGGAACTCGGGCCCGGCATCTTGATCCAGCAAGCCCACGCGTCTTCTCCGCAGCGTTCACGAAACCTCCGAGCGAGCGAGCTACTGCCTTCTGGCACTTACTCGGCCACCCTGGTCCCCCCTTCAAAGGCGGTGGTGCCTTCCGTGCTGAACGGGCTGAGCCAGGGCGGCAAGGTCACGTACGCGTCGACCGCGCGGACGCTTGTATTCAACAGCTTTGTGTGGATGCACCTCTGTACCCAGGCTGCATTCCACGCGAGTGAGCGGCTGCCAGAAGACAACACGAGTCGGCGCTCCTACTGTGGATGGGCCGTCTTGGGGGCGCTGCAGGTCGTCGTCGTGCAAGCGGCGGGCGACTGGTCCGCTTGCCAACCGCTCGACGCCGTGCAGTGGATCGTCTGCCTTTTGCTCGGCGCTGGGACACTGCTGATCGACGCTCTGGCTCGCAGGCTCGCGGCGTCCTCGCTGTTGCGCACCGGCGACGAAGCACGGTCTCACAAGCCGTCGCCGCCGCCGCCAGCGTCCAGTTGCACATAAAAGAGCCATAAACAGTTTTTTTCAGATTACGATGTGGAGCACGTTTCCTCTTCGTCACATCACTAGTTTTCGTTTACATGTTTAGGTTAATCATCGTTTACGCTTGTTCCACATCACATACTCGCTCTCGCGGCGCAGCGTTCGTCCTCTACGTCTCTCTCTCTCTCTCCCCCTCTTGCTTCTCTATCTGCCACCTTCAGCTCCTCACGCGCGCTCGTACGAGAGCGTGGACTGCGCGAGCGGCTCCCACGCGGCGGACGCGTCAAAGTACTCGGCCATGTCGGCGTCGTTGGGCGGCGCGAACGCCATGGCGCAGAGCTTGGCGTCCGCGGTCACGCTGCCCTCGACCACGAAGCGCACACGGAGCCGCGAGGGCGCCATCAGCGCAAACTGCGTCGTGACACGCGTGCGCAGCAGCTCGCGGCGGCCGTCGGTCGAGAGCCGGCTCTCGGCCTCGGTGGGCCACTGCATCGCGCGCACGACCAGCGTCGTACTCGCTGCGTTCGGTCCGGACGGCTCGCGCCACGCGCGGTGCGCGACCAGCAGGTGGCGCCGCGTGGGCGCGAACGGGAAGTGGTCCACGGGCACGCGCGCGACGGGCGCGCGCGCGTCGATCTCGATCTCGAACGGACTCGCGCTCGCCACGAGGCTGTTGCCGAGCGTGAGCGTCAGTCGCGCCGCGGTCTCCACGAGCCGGTACGTCTGCGACTCGTAGAGCGCGAGCTGCTGCGGCAGCCAGGCCGTGGGCGCCCAGCCCAGCGCCGCTGCGCGCGGCTGCGTCGCGGGGTCCAGCTCGTCCAGCGACGCCTGCAGCAGCCGCCACTCGCCCGAGAGCGTCGCGCTGTGGTGCGGACTGGGCAGCGGCAGCGGCGCGAGCGCGAACGCGCTGGCCGCGCGCACGGCCTCGTAGTAGCCCTTAAAAAAGTCCATGAACGGGTACTCGTCGTCGTCGTCGTCGAAAAGCGCGACGTCGCGCCACCAGCGCGCGCGCGCGACCTCGTGCTCGGCCAGGCGGAGCAGCGCCACCAGCGGCGACGGCGCGTCCTGGCTCTCGTTGTAGTGCTGCTGCTGCTGGAGCACCGTGGGGATCTGCTCCTCGACGCGCGGCAGCACGAACGCCAGCATGTCCTCGTACAGCGTGACCAGGTGCTTGCAGCGCCCCTCGTCGTGGGGCGGCGCGGCCGCTGTGTGGTCGTCCGAGGACGCCGCGTGGTCCCGAGGGCCCTGGACGAGCTCGTGCATCCTCGCACGCACGCTGACGAGGAAGTTGCTCCGGTGGATCAGCTGCGCCGCCACCGCGAGCAGCACGTCGCACAGCCGTGCGAGCGCCGGCTGCGTCTCGCGCACGATCGGCGCCGTCGCCGCGTGGCCCGTGGTCGGCAGCTTCCACACGATCTCGTAGGCGCTCGTCCGGCTCCCGTCTCCACCAGTGGCCACGGGGCGGAGCCGACTGGCGATCGCAAAGGCCGCGCTGAGCGCGTGGGCCTGCGCGACGAGGTCCCAGTCGCCGTCCGGCGCGATCTCCGCCAGCAGCGGGCCGTCCTGCCACGACGGCAGCTGGTTGTCGCCCGCCACGCGCGTCGACGCGTCCGCCGACCGCGTGCGCTTGCGCCTCGCGCGGTGCGCGCCACCGCTAGGCGTCGGCGACTGCTCGGGCCGCAGGGTCGTGAACTCGGAGGTTGACGCCGCTTCCGACGACGCTGACACTGATCGTGGGAGCACGCGCGGCGTGCTGAGCTGGAGCTGCATCATGTCGGTCACGGGCGTCGTGACGATCGGGTACGTCACGGGGCGATGCTGGTGGAAGTGGCTCAGCGTGAGCGGCGGCACGGAGACCGTCGCGAGCGACGGGCGGAACGCCGGCTCGGCCGGGAACGACGGGAACGCCGGCGCCGAGTTGAGCAGCGAGTCCATGCTCATCATGGCGCTGCGGGACGGCCGCACGGGCGTCGTGTGCGTGGTCGTGTGGGTCGTCGTCTCGTCCATGGGGAACGTGCGCGAGCGCGGCTCCCGCGTCGCGTGCGTGTGCGTCGAGTAGTAGTCGGTCTGCAGCGACGCCGACCGCGTGAGCCGCTTGCGGTCGGGCTCGGCGCCGTAGTGGCGCCCGAACGGCGGCTCCATCGTCGACGTCATCGTGGACGCGCGCGAGAGCCGACTGGACAGCGACGGCAGCACGTCGCCGCCGCCGCCGCCGCTGGCCGCCGCCGCCGGCGCGAACGCGCCAAAGCCCCGCCCGAGGTCGAACGAGGACCGCGACCGCAGCGTCGGCAGCGTGCCCGAGGACGCGGTGGGGCCGTCAAAGCTGTCGACGCTGAGCCGGTCGTCGTCGTGGCCGGCGCTGGGGTGCCGCGGCGAGGACTGCGGGATCGAGACCTGGTCGTCGCCCGAGACCGAGTCCGCGAGGCTCTGCATGGACGGCGAGCTCCGGAACGTCTTGCGCGCCTTGCGCGAGGACGAGATGCGGAAGGGCGGCGAGCCGACGCTCGCGACGCACGTGAGCGCGTCGCTGGCGTCGTCGCCCGCGAAAAAGTAGACGCGGAAGACGTGGAGGTTCTTGCAGTTGAGCCGCGAGGACTGCCAGCCGTAGTGCCAGGACGCGCGGTTGCCGTTGAGGTGGAACCGCGGCCGCGCGGCCCCGGCCCCCGTGGCCGCGGCGGCTACGGGCGTGCCCTTGAACCAGCGCCCGAACGGGTTGTCCGAGGACTTGAGCTCGCGGAAGAGCTCGCGGCGCGAGTACGTGTGGCCCGGCAGGATCGGCCGGTCGCTGGACGTGTCCCGAGGCGACGCGTCCGGCGTCGCGTCCGGAGAGGGCGCCCCAGCGTCCAGATCGTGGTGCAGCTGGTTTGTTAACTCGGCGGCATGGCGGACACTGGGCGACTTGGAGGTGGTGGGAGTTGACGTGGGGTCGCCACTGGTGGTGGTGGTAGCGCTGGCGCCGTGTGGGGACTTGACGAGCTCCTCGAAGCGGCCGATCGCGACCTGCGCGTCCGGCAGCGCGCACTCGACGACGAGCCCCGAGCCGCAGAAGCTCTTGGGGTTGTGGCCGCCGCAGCAGTGCGGGAAGCAGCGCAGGTTCTTGTGGCCGCTCGCTTTGTTGGATCTGTGTGTGGAGACCAAATCCAGAGAGAACAGTAATACTTCGTTAGTCGTCCGCCACGCAAACGATCCGGGGGAGGGTTCGACGCACGCACCTCAAGTACTCGGTGTTGAAGAGCTCCTGGTCGCACTGCGAGTGGATGAACTGCCCGGCGTTCGCATTGGAGTAGGAGGAGGAGGAGGACGCCGAGCGCGAGACGTCGATCACTGGATGGAACGAAACGACCGGATCCGGAGACGACGAGGTCGCCTGTGTCGTAGAGCCCGCGTGGTGGTGGAAATCGTGCTGGTTCGAGGGTCGCTGGAACGCCCACGCGTGATCGAGTCGTGGGTCCGTGCTGGATCCGTGAGACCGTGGCAGTGGGTCGCGGCTATCTCCCCTCGAGGCCTCCGCGTGTGAGTCGTCGAACGGGGATCGCCACGACGCCATCCCCGAGGCTTCGTTCTAAAGCGAGTCGCTGGAAGCCAACGACGCGAGCCAGCATCCACCGCACGTGGGGGGCAGATTAGCGATGGCACAATCGCGAGCGAGAATGCGAGCGATAAGCAAGCCCAAAGCCCACCGAACGAGACCGGGGTCTGGACCAAATCCAGCGTGTGACGTCGGACTGGGGGGTCTGACTGGTAAACTGGATCGAGAGGAGCCCGTCGAGTCACGTATCCAGGATACCGGATAGAACCCTCCTCTGGACGGCCGAGAGGGGGGAACGAAGGAGAAGGAGAAGAAGGAGAGAGAGCCGAACTGGAAGTTGGGCTTGCAGGCGTTTCGTTGGTGTGCACGTGGTGTACAGTACGGGGCCGAGTCTGATTCCTGAGTGAGTCTTTTGACCGTGTTCCGGACGGAGAGAGAGTTGGCGGGTCGGCGCGATTGTGTGAGCGCTGGTGGCGGAAGGGCTGAATCAGGCGTCAGTGTTTTTCCATACAAAAGCGAACGAACCCCCGGCGGACTGGACTGCGGCTCGGGGCACGCGTGGCCCCGCAGTCGCAGCTCATCCAACAGTACGTACCCTCGGCTCGTCGTCCGCGAGTCACCACGCCTCTGCGAAGAAACGCTTGAAAAGTCGTCCAGAATCAAGGAATCCCAGCGGGCGGTCCGGGAAAACAGCGGGGGCCGGACGGGAAGTGGCCGCGTCCGGGAACGGGGCAGTCGTACGACGCGCTCTGCTGCTCTGTCGCTGACGACACGACTGCGGGGGGGGGGGGGGATACACGGTGTGTTGTGGGCGCAGTGTGGTCGCCCCGGAGCTTGTGAAGGCAGCTATGCGCGGCGGCTGTCTGGATTTTGTGGGTTCTCCAGCGCGGCAGCGACGGCTCCCCGATTGACGGCACGGTGGCCTGGATCTCGTCCGGAGTCCGGAGCCATGTCAATCCATACGTTTTCCACTCCCGCGGGAGCGTGCCACTGTGGCCGAAGGCAGCCGCTGGCGCGTCCCTTGTCAACAACACGAGCGGCCACGGCCGTGCCACTGGCAGCACCTGGCACGGAACCAGCGCCGGCGCGGACATCCTTGTTGTCCCGGGCGAGCCGGGTGCTGAACTCTGGACGCCACTGGACCAATCACGGCGCAGCCTCCGCCGCGCCGTCCGGATGAAAAGCCGAACGCCATCACCTCGCTGCGCCCGTGACTCACACACTCACGCCACTCACGCGCGCCGACCGTCGTCCGGAGAAGCGCTCACTCAAAGCGACCTCACTGGACGCCAGCGCCACTTCAACGATCGTGCGACCGCACGACCGCACGTGGGCTTGACGGACGAGACACTTTGACGACCCGCACGCGACCGGATGGCACGGCGGGTGCCAAATCACGGTGGACCGCGTCGCCACGGGCGTGAGTAATGCCCCTGGCAGTGGGCCTATCGATTCGGATAGGCGCTGTTGTCGCCGCATTTTGAGTGTCGACGGGGGCATGGCGCTTTGCCACCGCGCTTTGCCACAAATTTTCGGCACTCTTTCCTGGCAGTTTGGTTGTTGGGCGGTTAGGTCGCGCGAGGGGCAACTCTCCGGAAAACGTCATGACCACGGCGACGGGTCGCGTGGCATTCTGCCACGGTTGCGCGCCGTCCACTGGCTTTTTCTGCCGGACGTCGCCACAGCCACATCGAAAGGCGACACCTGGTCAAGGATCCGCCCGATCTCGCCATCGCATCCGGTGAACGCAAGCGGGTCCCAACTTCCGGATTCCCCAACGTCACTGCCAGCGCGTCGATCGCTGGATCCCCCGCGACGCATCAGGCTGCCTGCCACTTCCCCGGACTGGACGAGCAAGTACACTTTCAGTACTGTACAGTACACTGTGCATCCACAGCCAGGTCTGTGGAAGGGGGCGGACCATGCATGGTGACTGCGCACTGGATCCCTCGTCCAGCGTACGGTTGTGTCTCTTTTGTCTCACGTTGCGCCAGTCTAAAACATCGTTCGCGCCGTCCGCCGGCGGAATCTGCTTCCATGGGCCAGAATGTATACTGGCCTAGTGCAGTAGTTTGCTGTGCGGTTGGGTTCTCGGTCGTTCGATGGCCGCCCCACCGAGGCGGTCTCAGTTGGTCGACATTCCCACTCGCGCAGATGAACGCCCACCGCCCTTTCAATCCCCCGAGGAAGCGAGAGAGCGAGAGAGAGAGAGAGAAACGAGCGCTCGATGGCGCGAGTTGCATGATGAAACGAGCTCTGAACATATCAAACAACGTATGTATTACCCCGACGGGGCTACGCGTGGTCGCTTCTGCTACCAGCGTGTTCCAGCCCCGTCTTGGCCTTGACTCTAGGATGTGGCCGACTCGACGAGCTTCTTGTAGATGCCGCCCATGGCCAGGAGCTCCGCGTGGGTGCCCTGCTCGGCGATCTTGCCGCCGCTCACGACGCAGATCTTGTCGGCCTTGCGGATCGTCGACAGACGGTGCGCGATGATGATCGTCGTGCGGCGCTTGAGCGCCACCACCTTGTCCAGCGCCTCCTGCACGATCTTCTCGCTCTCCGAGTCGAGCGCGCTCGTGGCCTCGTCCAGCAGCAGGATATTCGGGTTCTTCAGGATCGCACGCGCGATAGCGATACGCTGCTTCTGGCCGCCCGAGAGCTGCTCGCCCTTCATGCCCACCTGCGTCTCGTAGCCGTCCGGGAACTGCGTGATAAAGTCGTGCGCGTTCGCCATCTTGGCGGCCGCCTCGATCTCTTCCTGGCTCGGCTTCGTGTCCAGACCGTACGCGATGTTCTCCGCGATCGTGCCGATGAACAGCGTCGGCTCCTGGCCGACCAGACCGATCTGGCTGCGGAGCCACTGCACGTTCAGGTCCTTCAGATTGCGGCCGTCGAGCGAAACCGTGCCCTCCACCGGGTCGTAGAAGCGCTCGATCATGGCGATACAGGTCGACTTGCCTCCGCCCGACGGACCGCAGAACGCCACGGTCTGGCCGGCCTCGATCGTGAGGTTGTAGCGCTTGAGCACGGTGACACCCGGGCGCGTCGGGTAGCGGAACGTGATGTCCTTGAACTCGATCTTGCCCTCCACAGTCTCCGGACGCAGGCCGCCTTCGTCGAACGAATCGATCGGAAGCGGGCGATCACGAATCGCAACAATGGCGCCACCAGACTTGGTGGCCTTCTCGGACTCACCGAAGAACGTCGCAGCGCTGCTCACACCCTGGGCCGACATCATGATGGCCATGAGCGTGCGCATCATCTCGAGGAACGTGATCTTGCGCTGGTCCACCAGCACACCGCCGTACCAGAAAATGAGCGCGTAGGTCGCAAACAGGATGAATGAGCTGAAACCGAGCGCGAGACCGTTGATCTGGGCTTCCTTGCGGCCCTGCTTCAGCGGGAGCTCCAGGAGGGTCTCGAACTTGGCCGTCAGACTCTTCTCAAGACCCAGCGACACAACGGTGCGAATGTTGCTCAGAGCCTCGGACGCGTGAGCACCAACCTCCGCAAGCTCATCGGACAGGCCATCCTGGCCCTCAAGGTGCTTCCAGCGGATCACTTGGCCAAGGATGAGGAGCGGGAAAACAGCCAGCATGATCAGTGTCAACAGCCAGCTTCCCGTGCCGAATGAGATGATCAGCGCAGCAATGAGCGTGAAGAAGGCCTGCACAACACGACCGAGAGTGTCGCCCGAGATCTGGGAAACCTTGGTCGCATTCGTCGAGAGATCGGCGGTGAGCGCACCAGTACCGTTCTTCTTCTCATCAAAGAACGCGATGTTCTGACGGCAAAGGGCGGTGAAGTTAATATCACGAAGACGCGTCGTCAACTTTTCTGCCATGTAGCCGAAAGCGTACGCGTGCATCGCGGTGAAAAGGAAGATGACGACGGCGCCGATGAGGTACAGGATACCGTAAAGCGTCACGTCATCGGAAAGCGAGTCCAAGTACTTCTGCTCCGGGTTTCCCTTGGCCACAGAGTCCTGATACTGACCGTACTTCTGCGTCATCGAGTTCACCATTTCGGAGATCAGGATAGCAGAGGCTGGAAGGGCAAAGCCGCACACCGCCGATCCGATCATTCCCCACACAAAGTACTTCATCTCCGGACGGCTGAAACGCATGGCGTCCATGATGGTAAACTTGTTCTTCTTCACCTCGCCTTCTTCAGAAGCAGCGGTCGGGTCATCGTTGGCGCTCTTCGACGAGTGGACACTCATCGTTCGCTGCATCTTGTCCGCAGCCGGCGCACTGTTCGCCTTGGCCAGTTCTTCCGCCGCGCTTTCTGCCTCTTCCTTGGCCTTCTCCTCCTGGATCGTGTACAGGTTGTTGTACACACCGTTCTCGATCGCGAGCAGCTCGTCGTGCTTGCCCTCTTCCACGACACGGCCGCCCGACAGCACCACAATTTTGTCCGCACGACGGATCGTCGACAGACGGTGCGCAATCACCAGCGTCGTCATCTGCGTCTTGTCCATCAGGTCGTTCAACGCGTCCTGCACGATGCGCTCGCTCTCCGCGTCCAACGCACTCGTCGCCTCATCCAACACCAGAATCTTCGGGTTACGCACCACGGCACG
>JAMFLL010001109.1:0-19974 GCA_027475725.1 Pythium rhizo-oryzae | reverse complement strand
GGCGCGAGCGTGGGCTTGGTGGTCGTCGGCGTCGGCGTCGTGGCCGCGGCCGCGAGCGTCGCGCCGCCGAGCGCGAGCAGCACCGAGATCTTCATGGTGTTGGGAAAATGGGGGGAGGGGAGGGGCGACGGGGACGCTGTTGGTCTGTGTGTGTTGGGAGAAGTGTGGGGTCCGCCGCGGAGGTGGGGAAATGGAAGGAAATGGGGAAACCCCAACGCCCCGACAGACGGCGGCCAACGTCACGGGAGTTCCCAACACAGACGGAACCGACTTCCCGACGGAGAGCGAGGTCATCCCGCCCAGCCCCCGATCGATCGCAGCAGAAGCGTCGGATTGTGATGCGCTAATCCTATGTAATTGCATACCCCACATAAACCGAAGCCGCGTGTTATATTTGCGGAGGCAGTTGATTTGACCGGAACCTGTATAAATGGATCTTACACATGCGACCATGTGGTGACTCCCTGGTCTGACGATCTCGGCGATTAGGTTCACTTGGGTTCGCTCGATCGTTGTCCTCCTAAATCCGCTTCGCTCCCCCGACCAGCGAGAACGTTTCTTTCGTTTCTATCTGGAGCTAAACGCACACTTTGGACAACCGCCGGCACAGGCGGATGCCGGATATTTGAACTCTGAACACTGCCGATGACCACGATATCCCGATTTCCCACATCCAAGCCCACCTCCAATGGTGCGTTCGCTACACTGTACTACATATCGGGCCTCGGAACGTTCTTGTGCCACACGAATCGTATTGTCCCCAGTCTAAACGCAGGGGATAATCGAGACACGATTGCCCCCTGCGCTTCGACCAGGGACAATCCGCCATCTGATTGGACAATAATCGAAAAGCTACTAACATCCAATGGGACGATGTCTTCAACGTCATCACCACCGAGTTACGCTTCCTGGTCCTGAAGCTGTGGGCGTCGCGCCGCGCCAATTGCGCGATCTCATTCCGCGTCCTTCCGCCGACACCACACACGCCCCCCAAAAGATGTTCGACAAGTCTGGAGCCATCGCGATCGGCGCCGCCGCCGGCGTCGGCGTCGGCTTCCTCCTCGGCCGCCGCCAGCAGCAAGCCGCCAACAAGGGCGTCGCGCCCGCGGCGGCGTCGCTGGACGAGGTGGAGCGCCTCATCCGCCCCAACATCCTCGCGCTCACGCCCTACCGCTGTGCGCGCGACGACTACGACCAGGGCATCCTGCTGGACGCCAACGAGAACAGCCTCGGCCCGTCGCTCGAGGCGAACAACGAGTTCCGCGCCGAGCAGCTCGAGCGCTACCCGGACCCGTACCAGAAGGAGCTCAAGCAGGCGCTCGCCGACTTCCGGTGCGTTCTTCCGCCGCGTCAAGCGCAGTTGACCGAGTGCTGTTGCTGAAGTTTGTTTCTGTGAACGTATCTGTAGTAACGCCTCATCGAAGGAGTTCAAGATCGGCACGGAGAACATTTTCCTGGGCGTCGGCAGTGACGAGGCGATCGACCTCGTCATTCGCGTGGCCTGCACGCCGCGCGTGGACTCGATCCTGATCACGCCGCCCACCTACGGCATGTACCAGGTCTGCGCCAACATCCACGACGTCAACATCATCTCGGTCCCGCTCGAGCTGGAGGCGCCGGCGGCCAACCCGAAGGGACTCAAGGGTGACCTGCCACTCCCGTCGTTCCACATCAACCCCGCCAAGGTGCGCAAAGCCACACAGCGATTATGTACGAACTCACCATGCCCACCTCACATTTATGACCATGCGAATATGCAGATCCTCGCTGCGGCCACGCCGGAGACCAAGATCATTTTCCTCTGCAGCCCTGGCAACCCGACCGCGAACGCCGTGCGCATCAAGGACATCCTCACCGTGCTCGAATCTCCGGTACGTCGAAGACGTGCGATTTCATAGTTGTACACATTCACTCATCCGTCTTGCCACGTGATGATCCTGCAGACGTACAAGGGCCTCGTAGTCGTCGACGAGGCGTACATCGACTTCTCTGAGACCAGCAGCCTTTGCACGCTTGTCAAGAAGTACAACCGCCTCGTGGTGATGCAGACGCTCTCCAAGGCCTTCGGCCTCGCTGGTATCCGATTGGGTGCCGCGTTCGGCAACCCGAAGCTGATCCAGGTGCTCAACAACGTCAAGGCGCCGTACAACATCAACAAGTTGACGACCAAGGTGGCCCTCGAGGCCTTTGACCACCTCGATGAGCTGCGCAGCAAGATTGCGCTCATCAAGGTGGAGAAGGAGCGCGTCACGCGCGAGCTCCGTAAGCTGCCATTCATCCAGGCCATTTACGCGTCCGACTCCAACTTCGTGCTCTTCCAGGTGAGTTCTGTATCCTAACGTGCTGTCGACGGGCGGGATTCACAGGTCTCATCCATTTTGTTGTCGCGTTGGTTGTAGCTGCCGAACGCGCTCAAGGTCTACCGGGAGATGGCCAGCCGCGGCGTCGTGATTCGCTACCGTGGCAACCAGTTGCTGCTCGATGGCTGTCTGCGTGCCACGATCGGATCCCGCGAAGAGAACGACAGCATGCTCAAGCTTCTGGAACAGGTCTCTACGGAGCTGCTGCAGCAGTAGAATGCCATGATCACAATAAATACGAATACAGCGGCCGAAAGAGCTCGCAGTTGAAGATATTATCACTTCGAATCTTCAAGTAACGCTTTACGCAGCGGGTCCGGACTACTCACAGCGTCGTTGCGCTTGAAAAAGAACAGCCTGCTGCCGCCATCTGCGCCAGCGATGGGAGTGGCAGTTCTCGATGCACCGCCCGGCGGACCCCGCCGAAGTGGAAGGCGTCGGTTGAAGTACAGGATCGTCACGGACGGGACGATCTCCAAGATCGCGTAGTAGAGCAGCATGATGAACCAGGTACTGTGGTCGTGCAACTGGACGTGCTCACGCGAGAGAAAGATCTGGAGTCCCGAGCGCAGCATGAAACATGAGCTGCACATCGATGTCATGATTGCGAGCTCCTTCAGTTTGCGAGAACGAATACCGAGCTCCACGGGGACAGATCTAGATATTTCAAACGTCAACAGTCACTTAGTGGTGTGGCTCATTCCCCCATCACTTCCGCGGAGTTGTCCGCACCTGAGTTCCACGTAGGCGAGCCGGCCAAAATAGACGAAGGCCGCCGACACACCCGTGAACAAGATCATGTTGACGTCAGCCTGTGCTTTGGCGAAGAACGAGCCTGTCCCAACACATCACGCATGTCAGTCGGATTTCAATTCATTCACGTGATGCAGGGCAGCCACGTACGCTCGTTTCGCCACTTGGTCGCGTAGTAGATCCAATACACGGCCTGCGTGACAAACACAGTCTAATACCACACCACAGCACAATGGTGAGCGACCGATACTATAGGCAACACGTATTGCGTTCGGACGGACTGCATACCACGATGACGATCCGGATGGCCGGCTTGACGATTCTGTTCAGCGTCGAGATCTTGTCCACGGCGTTGTAGTAAACCTCCGCCCAGAACTGCACGAGCAGTGCGTACGTCGCGAAGAAAAGTAGGATGGGCAGCTGGTCCATCATGTAGAAGAGGTCGCGCTCGGCCGGCGAGCAGGTCGAGGTCTTGATCTCGCCCGTGAGCACGTCGCACCAGTCGAGCCCGACCAACATGAGGAACACGGCCCGCACTGCACGGCGGCAGTTCCGGAGACGTATGCGAGTTAGTGCTCAGCAGACCGATAGAGAACAAAGGGAGAGCTACCGCACGCACCGAGCGTCGCGACGAACATGAGCAGGTGGAGCATCTTCTGCACGGTCCACGGGCGGTACCGCCAGCAATTGCGCACGAACTGCACCAGCGCGCCGCCCGCGAGCAGCGCGTAGACGAAGCCGTCGACCAGGAACGCGGCGCTGACACCGCCTTCGATGTCGTCGACCGCCGCATCGTAGTCGGCGGCCGCGTGCGTCGCGTTCCAGAGCCAGAGCTGGAGCGACCGCATGATGCTCGCTCTTCTTACTGCGTGCTTCTTCAAGGAGAAGGGTTTCAAGCTGGAGATCCGCGTCCGAGTTGGTGCGGGTCAGGCCTCAATTCAATTTTGAATTGCACGGTCAATTCATCAATTCATGGGTCCAAAGTTGCCGCCATCAAACGGCAACCTGGACGAGCATGACGACGCCGACGCCGCCGCCGCCCGCGGTGGAGGCGCGCGACGTCGGCCACTTGTGGACGCTCGCGCGGCTGCTGGCCAACCAGAAGCAGGTCGCGGCGGCCGCGCGCTGCCTGGAGCTGTGCCTCGCGACGCCCGCGAGCGGCGAGATTGCGCTGCCGGCCACCGTGCTGCTGGCCGAGTGCTGCCTCGCGCTGTGCCAGAGCGAGCCGAAAGAACGCCACCGCGAGCGCTGGTGGAAGCGGTACAACTGCGCCGAGCGCTGCGTGGAGACGGTTGACGCGGCCATGCAAGCGCCCGATGGCAGCGCCGCGGGCCTCTCGCGCGGCTGGCACGCGCGGCTGCTCAAGTGCAAGTATAACCTTGCTCGGTTCGCGAAGAATGAAGCCATTGCCAAGAACCGCCGGGTCGTGGAGGCACTTTGTGAGGGCATCCGCTGGTGCTGTGAGTCAATCGGCCAGGACAGCGAATGCGACGCGCTGCGCGTGTTCTTTGTGGCGGAGCTGCGAACGTCGCTCGTGAAGATGCACGCCGCATCCATGCGGTTAGGCCAACCACCGTTTACAACCTTCGAAGAAAACCTCAAGCTTGTACGCAAGTCAATGCCCAATGTCGTGGATGCGTCTTTCCAGGTACAGAACTTGTTTGGTGGTCAACACTGAATCTGGAGAAGGACACTCATGACGTGATATTTGATGTCACCAGTCCTGGCTTATCGAAGTGTCATGCCATGTTCTCGTCACGGCGCCGCGATTCAAAAGCGCCAGCGACGCAGCGAAGGCGCTCGAGTTTGCGGACCAGTGGATTAGCGCTCAGTCGGCAATGTCCCCGTCGCTGAAGCAATACCACCTGCTCGTGAAATGCATGCTGTCACTGAGGTAGGCACCTCCCCCAACGGTGCTGTTGTCGACGTAGCTTAGGAGATCTGACCTTTTCTTTCTGTGATTACTTAGAACGGGTGCGATCAAGAACATTATCCCCATCCTTGGCGAGTTGAAAGCTCTTCGCGCGCGACAATCTGGTGGGGGCGGTGTCATTGCTGAGTTTGGCGACGGACCAATACTTGACAACATGGTGGACGCACTGGACCTGGAAGTCACGAGTCGAACCGACACCAGCCAAGCCATCGTACTCTCCATGAAGGCTATTCATCAGGTTCAAGCAAACTTGCAGTCTTACCCTGTTGGATCAGCGATGCACGTCTTTTTGGTGGGACTTCTCTTCGACATGCTGTACATTCACTGTGATCTCCAGCGTCAGCAGAGCCGGTTTTATGAAATGGGGGCTAGCATTGCTCAGCTTCTGCAACTTTACTCTGCTTACAAGCACCATCTAGAATTGACGCTGTTGCTGCAGCATTTCGTCACTCAAATTCACACACTGATCGCAAAGGTAAGAAGTCCGACCAACGATCTCCGTTTTGCATATCTCATTATCTGACGGATCCGTTTTCCGTGGTCAGTACGCGTTCGCCATCGGCAAACAACGCGAAGGAGAAGCACATGTGCGAGCTGCTATGCAAAAGTTCATTCCAGTAATCCGTCCCAACGAAGGCGCCTACCCAGTATACTTTGTGCGGCATTTGGTTGATCTGCTCGACGCGACGCTGCAATGCAGTGCAGTTGCAGACTCGACATTTGCGGCGTCCGTCCGAGACCATTCGAATAATATTCAAGTCATTCAAGTATGTCCGACTGTCGCGCAGTTGAACCTCGCAGCGCAGATCTTGCAATCTCCGAACATCCGTGCTGTTGTCCAGGCCTGTGGGAACGTGGAGCTTCTAGCGAAGGTACGCTGAGTTGCATGGGCTTCTACGCTAAATTGGTTTTCTGACTTCTTGTTCGCCAGTACAAACTGCTGGTGTGCAAGTGGCTGTGGGCAACACAAGTTTTGAGATCCACCGACGCCGCACAAGGCCTTCACCAGCAAGATTCCCTGGAAACGCTGCGTCCAGACATGGCTTCCCTTCTTCATGAGGCGTTAGAGCACATGACAGCTGTGAAGTGTAGTGAAACAACGGCCGAGATTATGGCTTTGTACGGCTCCACGTTGATGGAGACAGGTCGTCCAGAGAACGGAGAGGACACGTTCAAAGATGCTCTGCGCATCAGCCTCCACGCAAAAAATACCCTCCTCCAGGCTCGATTACTTGTCGACATTTTTCGAGTGTACGCGCAGCGCCAGCTCGAGCAAGCTCAGGCAACGACTGCAGACAAGTACGAGAAGAAGATCCAACAGCTTCACCGCCGTATCTCGCTGGCCCAATCTGAACAGAGTACGGTCACAAAGATCCTCTCGTGGGCCTCTGAGACGACGTAGAGGTACTCGGATAGGGTGTAACGGACGTCTATTACTCGCTTTTATTGCGATTGTTTTGTTTTTTCTTGGAAGTCGGCGTTCGGGATGTGTTGGCGCTCTCACAGTCTTGCAATCGCGCCGGCTGTGTGCTTGGCCACCTGCTCCATCGGGATGCCCTGCGCCTTCATCGCGCGCGCGCACGCCGACCCAGAAGCCTCCGCCTGCGGTTACACAGCATCATCAAAAGGCGTTTTCGTGGTGAGCTCATCTCCCTGGCCCAAGTAGTCCTCTTCACGTCGGACGCACCATGAAGCGCAGCTCGTTCTGCAGTGAGGCCGTGAAGTTACCCACGAGCAGGTCCGCCACGCGCTCCAGCGCGCGCCACACTTCGGCCTTCATCTTGCGTTTGCTTGGTCTTGTCTTGTTCTGGAGGGAGAGGGCGACGGCTTCGTCGCGTGGCTTCGAGTCTTCGCTGGACGGTCGACGTGGCTGTGCAACGAGCAGCTACGTAATTGACCTCGGGGGGACTGTGTCGGAATGTTCACCCACGCTCCCACGTCTCAGTCAACGAAATTGCTCTCCAGCTCCGTGTACCGTAGGATAAGTAAACAAGAAAAACCGGTTTAAAACCGGTCGTTTGGAGCTCTTCGTGTTGAACTCTGGGGTGGGACGATCGGAGTGATGGTCAACTGTCGGATGTGCATCCCCGCCTCGAGGTTTTGAGGTTTTGGTGACGGCCGCAACTAGAATGGGACCAAAGTGCGGCCAGCGGCTTGAAGCAGTCACTAGGAGAACCCCCATGGGCGGCGACGCCGAGCGCGACGGCGGCGGCCCCGCGTGGCTCTGCGTCGAGGTCGTCGGCGCGCGCAACCTCGAGAGCCGCCAGGCGGTCGACGCCTACTGCGTGCTGCGCCTCGAGGGCGACCGGGAAGTCAACGACGAGCGCCACGAGGAGGACGACACGCACGAGACGACCGTGTGGCGCTCGCCGACGGCGCCCAGCGCGAGCGATCCGCGGTGGGATTTCCGCGTGGAGACGCGTCTCGAGGGCGACGCCGACGCAGGCAGAGACCCACGCACGAAGGATGGTCAAGTGACCCGCGACGCGCAGCTCAGCGTCGAGGTGTTCAACGAGAAGAACTTCTTCTTCGACATGTTCCCGTCGAGCGGCAGTGGCAGCCGCCGGGGCGATGAGCTGCAAGAGCGGCGTTGTCCCACTGATGAAGACGGCTCAGTAGCCACGCTTCGGAGCCGGCGGCGAAGGCGGCGGCCGTCGAAGAGCGTGAGCGAGAGCGAAGACGAAGAGCGCGCGGTGCCATTCGATTTCTTCGGGACAGATGAGGCGTTGGGCGTGGCCGATCTCAGCGTGTCGCTACTCCGAAAACGTGCTGCGCGAGGTGCGTGTGCAACAGACAAATGGTATGTGTTGCGCGGAGCCCGTTCGGGCGAAGTCCGTATCCGGACGCTGCTGCTCCCCACGCGTCCGTCAGATACCAACGCTGCGTGGGACGAACTGCTGTATGATGTGTCCGCGCCGGTGGATGATCACTACGGCTTCCGGATACCACCCTCGAGTGTGCGTGAGTGGATCCACTTGCGGTCCTACCAGGCGTGTCGAGAACAGCGCCGCGTCGCCGAGTGGGAGGCCACTTTCGGCTCGCATTTCTTCTCGCTCACAAGTGCAAGGCAGTCCAGTCTAGCAAAGGAACTGGCACGAGAGGGTGTCCCTCGCCATTGGCGTCAGCGTGTCTACATGGCCATGTCGGGCGCATTAGAAAGACAGGAGAACGCACCGTCGAAGGACTATTACGCGAGTCTCGTTCGCCAAATCGACGGTCGAGACACGACATCTTTCAGTCAGATCGAACTCGACATTGATCGCACATTCGGTCATTCCGGTACGAAGATGAGCACTGAAGAAGGGCGAGCAATGCTGAGGCGAGTGCTGAAGGCATACTCGCTCCACAATCCAGCAGTTGGCTACTGTCAGGTATGGGTTTTGCATGGGTAAGATGGCGGAGGGGGCGGAGGGCATGAAGCTGACGTTGAGTGCTGTGGACCAGGGTCTCAACTTCATCGTGGGGTTCCTTGTGCTTCTCCTAGACGAAGAATCCACTTTTTGGCTCTTGACCGTTATCTGCGACGAGATGTTCCCTGGCTACTACATCCCGACGATGACCGACACGCAAACCGACATGCTGGTGCTCAAGCAACTCATCGCTGAGGAGCTACCACAGCTGGCCGAGTTCACGTCGAATGTGGGGCTGCCGCTGGAGTTGCTGGGCTCTCAGGTACGGGTGCACGTCTAGTTCACTATTGATATCGGCTCAGACTGATGATGCGTCCCTCGCCTGTGCAGTGGTTATTGTGTCTATTCACGACGACATTCCCGGCCGAGACTGTCTTCCGCATCTTTGACTGCATGATGACCGAAGGCCCGCACTTTGTGTTTGCCGTGATCATGACGCACCTGCGTCGCCTCCAGCCGCAGCTGCTCGGTGTGGACGAGTTCCAGGAGGTTCTGTCGACGATGAAAGACGCGGAGAACGCTCTCTTCGACGCTGACGATTTCATCCGTGAGGCGGTGGACGAAGCGGAACGCATCACGGCCGCGCGAGTCGCGCAGCTACGAGAAGAACACAGCGTGTCGGTGCTGGACGAGATGCAGCGTGCCGATCGCGCGCGTGCTCTTAATCGGCAGCTCGCTGTGGTATACCAAATCCCAGCCTTCTCGAGTACGGCCGCGAGCCTGCTGCGTTTCTTCCACCAAGAGGCCGAGATGTCGTCGCGCTCGGACGTGGCGTTTGTTCTCACACTGCTCTGCCACGGGCTCGTGTGGCTCGCCGAGCACTCGAAGCGCCTTCGACGATGACAGACGTCCGGCGCCCTACAGTCGTGATGCACAGTAGTATGTATTAGCAGATAGTATGATAATCGGTGGTTCGTGGCTGTAAATGGATGGTTTTGTAGACCATGTGGGCACGCCGCTGGCGTAGCTCTTTACTTTTTGCGCATGGCCGCGGCGGCACCCTTCTTCGCAGCCGCGCCCTTCTTGGCGGCAGCGCCACCCTTAGCGGGCGCGTCAGCCTTGCGCTTGCCGGCGGACGGCAGCACCGTGAAGAAGCTGTCGAGCCGCTTCTGCGACTGGGTGCTCTTGGTCTTCTTGAGCCGCTCGATGGCCGAGAGCACGCGCGGCGACTGGAAGCCGTGCTTCTCCACCAAAAAGTCGTGCAGCTCCTTCTCGAGCGGGTCGCGCCACTTGAGCTCGACTTCGTCCATGTTGGCGACCTCGGGCGCGACGAACATCTCGCGCGCGGCCTTGTACACGGGCTCATCGCCGAGCCACTCGTCAGGCACGACCACACCCTTGGCCTTGCCCTTCTGGAGCGCCTCGACCACGTTCTCGATCGAGCCGTGCTCCTTGATGGCCGCGAGCGCCTTCTTGGGGCCGATGCCGCGGATCGTGTCGCAGTAGTCGCAGCCACAGAGGATGCAGAGGTCGACGAACTGCGCGTGTGTGAGCCCGAGCCCCTCGAGCGCCTTCTCGAGCTTGACCTCAAGGATCGGCACCTTCTTGGCGGCCGAGAATGTCAGGCGCCGGAAGAGCACGGGCGTGCCGAACGTGAGCGCGTCCATGTCCTCCGTGCCCGAGGCGAAGGCCTTGCCGCTCTTGGCGAGCGTCGCGCACGTGGCCTCGGCCTCGCAGGGCGCCGTGAGCACGGGCACGCCCATGAGCCGCAGCAGCTCCTTGCAGTCCTCGTTGTGCTGCGGCGTGGCGCGCACGAGGCGCTTGTTGAAGCGGTCGATGTCCTCGACGTTGCCGGCCTCGGTCGCGGCCTCGAGGTCGGCCTGCGCGGCCGTGCGCTTGTCCTTGCGCTTGGCGAGCTCGCCGCTCTTGAGCACGGGCGGCTTGCCGTCGAAGACGTAGACCGGCTTGACGCCGTTCTCCATGAGCCGGATCGTGCGCGAGAACATGCCCTGGAGGTGCGACGTGACCTCGCCGGCCTCGTTGGTGAGCGCCTGCGACGGGCCGCCGCCGCCGTCGCTCGAGCGCACGGCGATGAGGAACTGGTAGAGCGCCATGCTGGCGTCCAGCGCCACGACGCGGCCCGCCAGCTGCGTCATCTGCGGGATCTCGCGGATGCACGCGGGCGCCTCCTCCTGGAGCAGCTTCATGAGCCCCTTGATGCCCATGCTGACGTCGGGGGCGGGGAGCGAGGAGAGGTGGGGATGCGGTGTGGGTGGAGCTCTTGGAATAAGGAAGTGGTGGTGGCGGCAAAATCTTGGCGCGAAAAGCGCACTGCCACCAAGTCCCTTGTTGGACGATGGGTACATTCGGGACAGCAGGCGCAGCCTTCATAATGACGTGGTTACGGTCCATATGGACCAATATGGATGGCACTATGTATCATCATTCACACACGGCGAATGGTGGGTACCATGGCATGTGCTCCCTCTCTATGTGGGGTCTACAAGGAAGGACCGACACCCTACTACGGCTTGGTCCTGCTCTACTTAGCCAAACATGCCGCCCATGTTGCCGGCGTACGCCATCGGTCGGATCGGCGGGTGCTCCTGTACAAAATGGCATCGAACGTTAGACCGCGGTCATGTTCGTGGGGTCCTCCCATCCACGTGCAGTAAGTAGTACGTACGACGGCCGTGAACTGCGTGAACTGCGGCTTCATGTCCTTGCCGAAGCGGATGAACGCGCCCTTGTTGCCCATCTGGTCGCAGTAGTTGGGCGCGCTGAACACCGTGATACACTTGCCGTCGTGCTCCACCAGGTAGCCTTCGTCTTTGACCTCGTGGGATCGCACCAGCAGCTCTGCAGACACATACAAATTGCTTTAGATACTCTACTTCCACAGCACAAATCAGCAACATCGATGGACTTACCCAGGTTGTTGTACTCGAGGAAGCTCTTGGTGATGTCTGGTCCGAACGACAAACCGATGCCGCGCTTGCTCGGGCCACGACCAGGGAAGGGTTGCGGGTCGCTCCACATGAGATCACTCATGAGACCGCTCTCCGGCGGCTCGCGGTTGCGGTCAATCTTCTCGATATCCGCGAGGCTGACGTTCTCATCGGCAAAGAGACCGCCGTGGACGATCATCACCTTGTTCTCGATGACGGCGGCAAGCGGCAGCCAGTTGAAGACCTCGGTGAACAGACCCATCACGGTCTCGTCGTACTTGTGCTTGACCTCGCCCTCAAAGCCATAGATCTTGTTCATGTTCTTGGACTCGTGATTACCGCGCAGCAAGTGCACGTGGTTCGGGTACACGAGCTTCATCGCGAACAGCGTGAGCACGACCTCAAACGAGAAGGATCCGCGGTCCACAAAGTCGCCGTTGAACAGGTACGGGTTGGTCTCGGACGGCATGCCGTTGAGCGCAAAGATGTTGCAAACATCATAGAACTGTCCGTGCGTGTCGCCGCAGACCGTGATGTGGGCGTCAGCGTCGTCGTCCGGGAGCGAGATGCGCAGCAGCGACGGCAAGCTCATAAACAGATTCTTGAGCGCCAACAGGATCTGAATGACGTACTTGCGGTGCAGCAGCTTGCCGCGCTTGAAGCGGTCCATGAGCGCGAGCAGGAAGTCGTGCTTCGTAGTCGCGAGGTCGGCGGGGAGATGCGGGCCGTCGTAGTTGGGGTCCACCACTGCGCAGCAAAGACAGCACACAAAAAGACACAGTCAGTACTCGCGCAGCACAAGAAAAATACAGCACAATGCGCGGTCGCCACACCGATCGCGTTGACGTCGATGGTTTCCGAGAGCGGCAGGTTGCGCTCCGAGACGATGGCCTCGGCGAACGCGGCCTCCTTGATGATCTTCTCGCAGAGCTTGAGCTTGGCGCGCGCGTCTTTGTCCTGCGGCTTCATCTTGACCACGAGGCGGAAGTCCTTGACCGCCTTCTTGTGGTGGCCGAGCGCGAGGTTCGCCGAGCCGCGGCGGTAGTAGGCCTTGATGTAGCTCGCGTCGAGCTCGATCGCGGCCGACGCGTCGTCGATCGCGAGCCCGTAGCTCTCGCTCTTGACGTGCGCGGCCGCGCGGTTCGCGTAGTAGATGGCCGTGGGCACGAGCTCGATCGCAGCCGTGTACTTGTCCACGGCGGCCGCGAACTTGAAGTGGCTCAGCAGCTCGTTGCCCTCGGCTTTGAGCTGCTCGGCGCGCGCCTTGGTGTCGTCCGAGACGGCGTGGCGCTCGCCCTCGGTGACGCGGATCTCGGCGGCCGGCGTGCTCATCGTGGGCGGCCCTCGCGGGGGGGGAACTCGGAGGAGCTTGGCGGCCGCGCGGGTGGTGTGGGGATACGGGGGCCGTTTCCCTGAAGGTCGCGAAGAGCGCCAACATTCGATAGAATTTCGTGTACGCCACACGATTCTCTCGGGTACCGGTACACAAACCGGTATCCCGCACCTGAGATGCCAGCGGAATCCCCGCGCGAGTGACAGTGTCCCCGATCCTTCGCATGGAAAACGGCGAAAAGAAAGAAGGATACATCATGGCGACGCCGTGGGACGACGAGGACCGCGAGCGCGCGGACGCGTGGGCCGCGGGCGGCGGGCTCTCGTCCGTGCTGGAGGCGCCCGCGACGCCCGCGCGCGCCGCGCGCCGCGTGACGAACGTCGACCTGCGCGAGGAGCTCGCGGCGGCGACGGCCGCGATCAAAGACCAGAAGTGGGTCAAGGCGCTCGCGCAGCGCGTGGCGCGCCGGGGCGACCGCGACGCCGACGACGGGGACGAGCAGCTGGACGAGACCGCGGAGGACGCTGGCGAAGGAAGTGCGGCCAGCCCCGCGCATGCGAGAGAGCCGACTCGCGACGGCAACTCGCCCGCGGCGGCCGAGCATCGTCGCCGCGACAGTGTCGGCGGCGGCGGCGGCTCGCTGCCCACGACGCCCAGGGCTGTGCCGGTGGCGGCACCGTCGGTGCTCGTGCCGCAGGCGACCGATGACATGCTCGCGACGCTGGATCCGCGGTTCTTCACCAAGAGCTTTGACGCTGGCGCGTACGTGCTGGTGCGTCGTGCGATCGACGGCAATGGCACAAGAGGAAGTGCTCCAGAGTCTCACGGCGCATCTGCATGTTTTGTAGGAGAATTTGCCCTCGACGCGCGAGGAGATCGACGAGTACCTTCAAACGGAGATCTCTGCTGTGGACGTTGCGAAGGACGTGATCGTCGCCAAGCTCGCGGACGACGTGCGCGAGAACCACGACGCGTTCATCCAGGGTATGAAGCTAGTGCAAGACGTCGACTTGGACCTCGTGCGTGCGCAGATCCACGTCAAGAACGCCCGGCGACTGGTCTTGTCCACCAAGAACGACCTCGTGAAAGGGTACGCGTAGCGCCATCGTCCCGGGGTGCAGGGAACGAAGGAGTAACCGTAGTGCTCTTTCCGGCTGAGTAGCTCGCTGGAGATTGTCAAGACCAAGCGGAATCGCGATCGCGTGGTCTCGGTTCGTATAATTTGCTCTGCCATGCTTCATCGTGAAAAACGAAGAGCTTACACCTCTTGCTTGTTGTTCTAGATCATAGATCTGGGCTCCCGGATCGTTCGGTGTTTCGAAGAGGAAGAGCGCATGAACGAAGCGCTTCAAAAGCACGCGTTCACGACCGCCGTACGTATCGCATCTGTACCCGCGTTGTACTCCGACTCAAATGCTGACCATGGTGCGGGCTCCAGGTTGACATTTGTCTCGCGCTCCGGAGGGAAGTGGGCGTCGCCGATCTCCAAGGCGTCACGATTCTGAAAAAGCTCATCCATCGCGTCCAGCACTTTCTACCGGAGCTGCGGAGCCAGTTTGACAAGGTGCTGTACAAGATCATCCATAGAGTCGGGGATGGCAAGACAGTCATGAACTAACCGATCTGGAGCTGTATGACTGCAGTCACTCCGACAAGTCGCCGAGCAGTTCGACCCACTGAGGTACAAAGAGCTACTGCAAGCGTACATCACACTTGCTGACCACGCCGAAAACCTCGGATTCGAGTTCTCTGCGCGCCATCTGAGTGAAGTGCTGAGCAGCATCCCAGAGATCATTGTGCGGTGTATTGATGAGCTCTCTCGCCAGCTCCTGACCGAACTCTTTGGCGATCGCACAAGTCCAAAGAAGCAAAAGGCCGTGTCCAAGGGAGGCAGTGCAGCGCGACCAAGTAGTAACGTTGCTGGGTCTACCCAATCTATGGCGCATACGATCGAGAAAGTGCAAAGTGCCTACGAACGGCTCACATCCTTCATGCACACGTACTATCTCTTGGTGCAGTGGCATCGAGATCCGTTCAATCCAAACAACGACGACCTGGCGTACCTCCATCGATGCGGTATCGATGACGACGACGACGATGACGAAGACGATGGCGATGACGACGACGACGAGCAGGATGACAAAGACTATCGCAATTCGGAAGAACGTGGCGTGATCTCGCCAACGAGCGGGCAGCGCCGGTCACTCTTCTCGCCACGGCGGAGGCGTAGCAGTAGCATATCGAGCGAGCCGGCGAATTCCCAGCGCTCGCCGTACAGCGACGTGCTGTGCGAGACCGGCATGACGCTACTGCGGTACCGCAAGGTCGTGTGGGAGACGATGCAGCAGAACGTGGCTGAGGTTCTCGAGCGACTTGACACGACCTACGGTGCGTGATTGATGGGGACCGCGGCGCACAATGGACGAAGGCTTACTGGTGGCGTTGGTTTGTTGTAGGCTTCAAGCTCGAGCACATCATCACGCTGTCGCAGACTACATTTGCGTTCATCGACGTCGGCGAGGAGTTTACCGGCAGTCCGTCCACAAAGTGAGTAGCGCCTCCACATTAGAAAGTCACTGCGGCATTGAGTCGGACGTCTGTGCATGAAGCTCTGACGCTGTGTACGAATGGGTAGGCTCCGCTCGATGATTCGCCTCAAGTGCGAGCAGTACATCGTGTCGTTCCACGACGACAACCTGGAGCTACTGCGCATGCTGATCGACACCGAGAGCTGGCAGCGCATCCTCAGCGTCACCAGCACCGTCCACAACTTCCAGGGCATGCTTCGACTGGTCGAGAAACGCAGTGGGTACCGCTTCGACGACAACTCCTCGTCGCCGCCCAACAGCAGCGGCCAGGGCGGTGCGGCGATCCATGAGCGGAGCGTGTTTCCGTCATTCCTGGCTAACGGCAACCCGTTCGCTGCCGCGAACGCCTCCCAGTGGTTCTCGTTCAAGCCCGACAAGTCCGTGAATGACGCGGATGGAGCCGACTTTGGCGCCGGTGACGACAAGGCAGCCCAAGAGCCCGAGTCGCCCGAGCTTGACTGTGCCGGTGAGCAAACGGATGAGGAGTTTGTGCTCACGTCGTCGTCGCTGTCAGGATTCGTCCGGTACGTAGGCTGTGATGCATCTCGTGCCATCACCGTCTTCTTCCGAGATCTTACCAAACGTGTCTTCTGTTCTTCCCAGCATGTGCGGCATCTACCTTAAGATGATGCACCACCTGCCGCACGTGGCGTGGGACGTCTTCTTACTGCTCGTCAAGCTGCTCGACTTTAACCTGTTTGCCGTGTTCGTGAGCTTTGTGGAGCCGGCGCACGCGCAGCTCCTGTTCCATGCGCAGCTGCCCAACTCGCCCTCGTGGGATGTGCTCCGTGCCAACGTGGCGCGTATCGCCGGCGAGTTCAACTCGGGAGAGGTCATGCTGCGCTCGTACGTCGCGTCGACCACTTCCACCCCCACGTCCGCTTCAAGCGACATCGTCACGCTGCGCCGCGTGACACGGTTGCCGACGGCAATGGAGCATGCCGGCGAGGCCAACTCATTCGCGTTCGCCGAGCGCGCGGTCGCTGCGGCCTCGGTCTGTTCGCAGACCATGCTGCTACGCGCACTGCGGCCGCTCGTGCGCGCGCACGTGGCCGACCGGTACACGCCACTTATGGACGAGGTGTACGCGCGCTGCGAGCAGAGCGCACAGCAGCTGCGCGCGCTCGTGTACAGCGCGTTCGCGCGCGTGGCGCTCCTCGCAGGGCCCAACAACAGCGGCGACGTTGACACCGACCGTGATTTGGCTAGCGGCGGTGGTACCATCGCGGCCATGGTCGCGCGCGTGCCCTGGGGCGAAATCGCGTACCTGCGCGAGCGTCCGAACGACTACGTGGTCCACCTCGTGCGCAAGTGCGGCGAGGTCTGGGGGGGCATGCAGATCTACAGCGACGGCGTGATTCCCGTGGGCGCGCGCGACGACGCTTGGGGCGCGCTCGTGCAGCACATGATGGACGCACTGCTCGCGGCGTTTGCGGGCGTCGCGGCGTGCACACCGCAGGGTCGCGCGCTCATGAGCATGGACCTGCTCGCGCTCCAGAACGGGCTCGACCTGATCAACCACGTGAGCCGACGGCGTGTGCCGCGCGGCTGCGAGCACGTCAATACGTACATCAAGGCGTTCTACCTGTCCGACGAGGCCGAACTGCTCGCGTGGGTGCGGCGCCACCGGGGCGAGTACTCCAAGGTTGCGCTCGCGAGCCTCATCCGCCACGGCATCGGCAGCGCGCTGCCCAGGAAAGAGCTGCGCGAGCTCGTGCTGCGCATCGACGCGATCCTCGCAGCGCCGTGAGATGGTTGTGCGAAAAACACCACAGACGGCTGTATTCACTCTCGTTCATAAATACAATACACAATACTCGGCGAGCAAGCGCGCTCTCTCTCTCGAACGACCGCTCCCGGTCTCTAAAGTCTCTATCTCGTGCCCAGCGCGTATTCACAAATGGGGACGGCGTCATATACACCGTGCGCCGCGGCGAGGTCGTCCTGGTTCTTGGTCTCGCTCACGGGCGCACGGCGTCGCTCAGCTCGTGCTGCAGCCGCGAGGGCACGACCTCGACCACGAGCTTCAGGATCCGCTGCGCGTCGCGGTCGCCAAAGGTCTCGTTGAGGAACGCGACAAAGTCGTCGGTCGCCATTTGGTGGTTACCCAGCGCGCGCGCCGCGCGCTTGAAGGCCGCGACCCGCGCGGCGTCGCCGCCCGCGAGCTTCTCGACGCGCGCGAGCACCTCTTTCTTGCTACGCTTACGTGTCGTCGACGGCCGCGCGGCACTTACGTCCATGCTGTTCCGTCGGAGCTTGTCTGTGGGATCATACAGCGCACACAAGTCGTTAGTACATCCTTACGGGAGACCATGTAGAAGGTGACTGGATAGCATACCCGAGTGCTTGCTCTGGCTGTCGGTGGCACAGTCGTCGTCGCGGAGTCCGCTGACCTCCAGCAATGCCGCGCGCTGCTCGTCGCTGCGCAGCGAGCGCGCAAAGCGCACCACGAGCCACGCCGCGAACGCGCGGTCGGCGCCGTAGCGCTGGTTCACGAACGCGACCAGCTCGCGCGCGCCGCAGAGCGCGTCGTTCTCCTTGCGGAACGCGCTCGCGCGCTTCTTGAACGTGCGCAGCTCGCTCTCGCCGCCGCGCGCGAGCAGCGCCTCTTCAATCTCGTGCTTGCACTGCTTGCGCGAGCGCGGCTCGAGCTCGTCGTCGTCGTCTTGGTCCTTGTTGCCACGTTTGCCGCTGGCCGCATGGGATCCCGGAGGCGAGTACGCGCGGCGCATGTCCACGTGGAGCTGCCGCAGGCCGCGCGCGAGCGAGTTGACCGACGAGGTCGTGGACGACGGGGACAGCGCCGCGGTCTCGGGCGGCGCGACGTTGGCGTGGCACGCGACGTGCGCGCTCGCGTGGAGAAACTCGGCGAGCACGCTCGAACCGGCGCCGGCGGCGCCGCAAAAGTCGCCGACGTCGGGCAGCATGAGGATGCGCTGCATGTAGTAGTCGAGCTCCTTGCGGCGCTTCTCGAGGAACGAGCCGGAGCCGTCCTTGTGGAAAAAGACGCGCACCTTGTGCTCGGGCGCGAACGCCACGGGCACCATCATGCGCGCGAAGGTCGAGGTGCGCGGCGCGCGCATGGCCGCGTCCAGCGCATGGAAGTCCTCGAAGGTCTTCCAGAGCGTCCACTCGGCGGCGCCGGGCGACACGGCGTGGAACGAGGCCATGGCGCCGCGGGCGTGGTCGGGCGGCGTGGTGAGGCGGCACGCGACTTCAAACTGCCGTGGCGCGCGTCACAGAGCGAGTCAGCGCGCGGGAGCGGCACGGGCGGACGCGCAGGACGTACCATGGGGGGCTGGCCGTCGGCGCCGGCGCGCGCGGCGCGCACCGCCAGCTTGAGCGGCGACGGCGTGAGCACGTCGAGCGTCATGGCGGCGGAGGTGGCGACTGGCCGGCACAGAGAGTCAGTGAATGAAGGTGGCCGAGCGCCATGTGGCCCCGGTCGCGGGATCGCAGGGGAGGCGTACTGTCGTGCACCCCAATAGAGCGCGCTGCCATGTTCCCACGACACTGAGGGAAACTGCAAGAGAGCGGCGAGGGAAAGAAAGGGCGCGCAGATTCAACCCTGGTCCCCGAGACGCAGCAGCGCCGGTCGGTCGGTCGGTCGGTCATTCGGCTCTGTGCTCTGGTGGTGGCGTCACGGGTCAGCGCTCTGTGATGGCGCGTTGACGGGGGGAGCGAGCGAGCTGGCGGAACGGTTCCGTGGAGATCCGATCTTTCGAAAGGCTGACGCCAGGAGCAGCCAAAGGGAGACGGGAGAGAGAACAAAAATCGAAAAAACTGTTCCCACACTCGACCGCTGCGCCGGGAACAGTTCTTCGTGGCCGCCTGGAGGAGGCGGGCCTCCTCAAACGCGTCGGTTGGGGACTGGAAATCCGCACACGACGGACGGCCACGAGGTGGAGAGAATGCGACCAGCCAGCCACACCCACCGGCCAATAGATGTGCGGTGCGCGCCGCGTCGACCGGTGGGGACGCACCCACGGGATATTGCCCATACATCATTCAACGTTCTGGGCGTGCGAAGACGAACGCGGCGGCGTCCGCGACACGCATGGCTCCGTGCGACGGAGGAGCGCCACCCACGCCATCGTCCCAGGCGCTCTCGGGCGTTCGTCCGACGGTTGATCCCACACATGCGCATGGAATCTTCGTGAGAATCACGAACGTTTTGGTTGATGAACCTCCACGCGCCTAGTGGGCCGTGTCATTGCGCGACGTTTGAGCGTCCTCCACTGCTTGTGCCCCACAACACATGAGTTGGGCAAGGAGGTCGCCACATCACACTAAACCAGCACTCTAGAATGGGCGGCATTCGCTCAGACAACCAACCTACTGAGCGCCTTTAACCTTCTCGGCTCATCCTTGTCTCTTTCGCGCCTCCACAGCGCTACTCATGCGCTGGCCGATGGCTTGGTGAGTCGTGCTTCTCTACAAAAACGCTCGCATGCGCTAGCGGCACATGCGCGGTTAGTGCAATCGCCGAGAGGTCAATCGTGCGTGCAGGAATTCTCGTGAGAATGGGTGGTGTTAAAAAACACCAGAAGGTAGAGAGCGATGCAGAGATCACTCGAGGTAGTGGGGAGGAGGTGATCCTTCACAGCACGTCCGCGCGGGCAATTTAAGCCGACGAGGTGTACTTGGTGACGGCCTTGGTGCCCTCCGACACGGCGTGCTTGGCGAGCTCACCCGGGAGCATGAGGCGC
>JAMFLL010001108.1:0-19980 GCA_027475725.1 Pythium rhizo-oryzae | reverse complement strand
ACGGGTCTTATACACTTGGGCCTTGGCCACGCGGGTTCAGCCCGCGGCTCTTCCGAAACGTCGCCTGGGGATTACTTCGACCCAGTGATTTGCGCCCCCAGGGGCAAGAGGCTCCAGAATGATGGGGGACACCCATGTCCCGCGGTACTTGTTCCCCGCGGGACAGAAGTTCCTTGTCTACCTGAGCGAGTCCCTCGGGGGGTCTTCCGGCGCTTAAGTTCGAGATCTTCCCCGGGCGAACTTTGAGGATTTCACCCGCTGCTTCATCACAACCGCCCCCTGGCTCGGGTGAACGGACTTGGCGCAGAAACCCGAGGCACTTCCATCACATCAACGTCACCGTCAGCGACTTCGGCGCGCGGGCACATCAACGTCTTTGACGCAGGCGAATCAGGCGTGCGACTCTCAACACGGGTGCGGCGCTCTCTCGCGGTACGTCGCGTCCCAGGCATGACTTGTTCACCTCGGCAGTGCTGTTCTCCGCGACTCATTCACCAACTTGTTCCCGAGGTGACAGACCAACTTCACCAGCATGAGCGACGACGAAGACGAGTTCCCCGACGCCATGGCTGGCCTGTTCATCACGGCGCCATCTGAAGAGTTCTGGGCTGGAGTAGCCGACGTGCGCGAGGCGCTCGGCGGGCTATACCTTCCGGCCGACTGGTATGGCAACGAGAACTCCTCTCTCTGGGACGCTTTCGATCGGTGTAAGACTTTCCGTCACTTGCTCTGGCGATCCTCCCCGGAGCTCGTGGAGATTCTGCTCGGGCGCGAGTCGCACGAGGACTCCAACAACGTCGCACTCCTGCTCAGCACGCTCGCTGCGCTCCAACCTCTCGTCGAAGAGCTGGGGATCGACCGCACCAACGCCTGGGTCCGTGGAACGCCTGACACCGTCGTCCGGGTTGGCCTCCTCGCGTACAGTCTTGCGATCGAACTCCGCCAGGTCTACAGGATCATCAAGGCCGAGGCGCCTCAGCTAGTCCCGGGCGCGGCGCCTGTCGCACCGGCGACTTCCGCGGAATAAGTTGACTCGCTTCGGTCGACGATCAAACGCCTGCGCTCCGAGCTCGATGCCACCCGGTCTGCTCTTGGTTCTGCTCAAGGTGAGCTTCAGAAGCTCGGTGACTCGACTCTTACGCAACTGACAGCCCTCGCGGCCCAGCTTGACCGCCCGATCGCGAACCCTCAGGCTGCGGTCGAGGGCATCTTGCGCGCTTTTCCACAGATGCGCGCCATGGGCCCCGGCCAAGAACTTCTTGAACACGCGCTCGACTACACGAATCGACTGGCCGATGACGCGGCCACCGTCAACCCCGGGGTCCTTCTGCTAACGACAGCGACTGGAGAAATCCCCGCAGGGCGACCGGACTTCGGCGAGGTTGGCGCGCCTGGACCGCTTGATGAGCTTCGCTCGATCGTTGCTGGCGCCCTCCGCGCTGCGACTGCGGCGGGGTCTTTCGTGCGCACACACCCCGACGCAGAACTGCTCGAGTCAAAACCAGCTTCGCGCGACGCGCGGCCGGCGGCCACGGCGGCGAGCGAGGAATTCGAATCCGGTGGCCCGGGGGATCACGACGATGAAGGCGATGACACAACGATGACCTCGGCAGAAGATCTCCCGGCTTCGTCGACGCTCAAACGCACTACGCCCCCGGGCCCGCTCCCTGCTCCTGGCGGAAAGAAGCCCAAACCCCCGCGCGATGTAGCGAGCCCGCAGACTTCGCGCGCGTTCGCGCCGCCCAGAGCGGCGCCGGCGAGGAACGCCCGCTGGCCGCTTCCCGGCGAGCTGCTCAAGGACTATCCGCTGCTCGAAGGGTTGAAGCATCTGGCGTTCGACGAAATCGATGCGCATCTCGTGTCGATGGTCCGACCTCCGGCGCTTTGCGGTTTCGCCGGGGCTCAGCCAGTCCCGCCGAAGGACCCGTCTCAGCAGGGCTACACGTATCACGATGCTCGCTTCTCTTGCAGTTGGAACGCTGGGTACCCGAACGCAGCGCCTCTCGGCTCCTTCAAGTCTTCCGAGAAGGGCTTGTGGTCACGTCTCCCGGCTGAAGAGCTCACCAAGTACCTGGCCACGCTGCCCGCGACTACGGCTCTCGACTGGGAGAGGTGGCCGACGAAGAAGATGGTGCTCTTTGATCCGAGGGAAATGGACTCGCGCTGGATCGACATCGTCGGCCGGCTGCTCTCCCTGCAGAAGTTCCACGGTCGTTGCTACTGGGATCGTTACCACCACTTGTGGCTTCCTCGCGCCAAGTCCCGGGCAAAAGAAGGAGAACCGTCGAAAGACCCGGGGGTTGAGCCGGACGCTCGTCTCATCGGCTTGCACGCTGAACGCCACGCGCGTATGCAGACCTTCTGGAAGACGTACACGACGCTGACACGGACGCTGCGTGGGCAAGGAAGTGGCGTCAGAGCACCCCGACGACAACGCCAAGCTCGACACCTGGCGGTACTTGTTTTGGGAGCCGGCGTTGTGGTTCTTGCCTCCAAACCCTTGCTACGTCATCCCACCCTTGGGGATCTCGACAGCGGCGGACATCGCGACCTTCATGGATCGTCTTGACGCTGCGGAGGTTCTCCGGGTTCAGCTCAAGGGGGACCTTGCGGAGATCGGTCGATACCACGATCCGGACCCGGAGGTCGACTTGCCGGCTCGCTTACGCGCACGTCTGGAGTCTTTCGCGGCGGGGGAAGCTGAAGGGTTCTCTCTTCCTGACCTCGTGTTCCCCGGGCCCTTGCCACTCAAGTCGGCTGACGTTCCCGTGTTCACGGAGGAGCAGCAGCGTCTCGGCAAGGTTGAAGCGACGCTCGAGGAGGCTGTCAAGAAGACTCGAGATGCTGAGCTGGCGGTGGCTCGAGAGACACTTACCAGTTTCAGACGCTACCGCGGGTCTCGCACTTGGTCCCGACCGAAGTCACGACTTCTTCCTGCTCCTGACGCGGCACCCGCGGTGGTTGAGTCCGAGGATGAGTCTGGTCGTCCTCGCCGGCGCGCAGCCACCGTTGGTGCTGGTGCACGTACGGCTCTTCGGGTCGCGGCGAAAGAGACGTCGGCGCGGATCACCGAGTTGGAGATCGAAGACCCTCGCGGATGACTCTGACAGCGACTAGGGGGTCGTGCAGGCCGAGTAACCCAGTACCACTTCGCCGGTCTCGCCCACGAGGCTTCCCTTGGACATCTTCATGTCGCGCTTTTAATCAATATATCTCTTCTTTTGACTCTTCACCTTCGTGGTCCATCCACCGTAGAGTTGCTCGGTTCTTTTCTTTGAAATGCATGGCTTGAAGCTGTCCCATCGCAGATCGTCTGAAGACTAGCTGTTCGTCGACTTGGCAGCTTCAAGCGCAGTTCACATGTAGCGACCCTTGGTCGATGCGCCCCCTGACATTTCGACGCGCGAACCTGTCAACAATGTGACAAGCCACGCGAGTCGTCACGCCATTGAGTCCACCGCGGACCTTTTATGCACAGGTAGGAGACTCGCGCCCCCTGACCCCTTTATGCAGTCACACTCATTCCCTCGAGGGAACTTCACTTGAACAATCACCGAACCATGTGTTCTCCGGACACACAGTTGAATCACCAATACAAGGACGGCTTTCCCCGGGAAGTCCACCGTGCAGGCCTTGAACACTGCTACTCTTCTTCCAGCTGCCCCTCGGGCTCATCGTCAGCTGTCTGCATGGCCTCAAACCTGGCCCTCGCGCGAGCACTCTGGTCGAACTTGTACAGCAGCTCTGCACAGTTCAGGTTCGCGAGAGGTTCCCACGTGGGCTGATCATAGCCGATCCATTTCACCTTGTACTCCTTCGTGCGCTTGAACGTACGAGTGCGCTTCACCCATTTGACGTCAAGGATCTTTTCGACTTCGTATTCTCCTGCTTCGTTGTCGGGTTCCCAACTGTCCTCGGGCAAAAGTGCAGCGTCAAAGTCACACTCCGGATCCACTTGGGGCAAATCCTCCGCTGGTGTGATGAAGCGAGCCGGGTTTTCCCAAGAGAACCCCCAGTCGCCCTGTCGCCCAGCTCCCGCGAAGAGAACCGGCAACGGGAAGATCCCCAGCAATGTCGCCCAGCATGAGAAGCCATCCAAGGCCGGTTGAGACCAGTCTCAGGTCAGCCCGCCCCAGTACAGTAGGAGGAAGTTGAGTAAAACCAGTAGGTAGCCGGTCTGGCGGAGCGTACCAAGTAACCGGTACAGCGTGCTCCGAACCAGTATTTTACCGGTGTCTCCCGGTACCCCCCCCCCCCCGGTGGGTACGGTACCCTGATATGGGTACAGGGCTAGAATTACCAAAAGTAGGTAGGTTTAAGAGGGCCAGTTTCTCGTGGCCCTCGTCCATCAAGACTTCGCTTTTTGCCTCGAACCCCACAAGTCTCCCAGCTCTAGGACAACAGGGAAGGCCACGTGTCATCTCTAAGGTACGCCTGCGGTCGTGTTAGGTGCTCTATAGGTGGACTCTAGCGCCCGATAGCTGGTTATTGTGTGTGTGCGTGTGCATTAAGAGGAGCACAACTCCCTTGAATTCCCTACCGAAGTAACCGGTTCACCGGCTATTGAGGTATTCCATATTGTGTGTGTGTGTCAGTGTGCTGCGACTGCTGGTAGTGCCTGGAGTGGCCTATCGCAGGAGAGCACCTGGTTTGTGCTGGTTTTAAGAGGTCTACGGGGTAGACGCTCTTCCTTTTCCCCTTTTGGCTGGTTATCGAGGAGGCCCCTCCGTTTCCGACTAAGACCTAGCGAATCGAAGCGGGGCTTCCGTTCTAGGTCTGGTTTGTAGTGTATTTTGTGTGTTATTCCGACTGGTTGGGTCGCACGTGAAGGTGCTGAGGAAGTTTGAGAGCTAGAACTGGCTAAGTGTGGAGGACTACCATTGTGTTCGCATTTCCCCTTTGGCTTAAGCTCAAAAGAACCATCTAATAAAGGGTACACAACGTGAGGGACTAGCCAGAGCTGGTTGAGAACCCAGCTCGCTCGCTTGTCTTTTTATTACCAGCTAGCAGTGCGACCCCTTCGCTGGTTACTAGCTGGTAGAGAAGAGTATAGAATAGAGCCTATCTGCGTTTTGCATACACCACTTCATCACAACTGGTCCGTATGCCAGGAGCTGGTATTGGTAGCGTGAGTGCGTCCACTATGGAAGCGTCTAACACTAACCAGGCTAGCCCTGTGAAGGTTCCTGTTTCTTCGCGTGCTACAGAACCCACCAAGTCGAAGGGCGCCCGGCAGACTGAGAAGTCCCCCGGCGCCACGAGCCAGCGCACGAGCCGTCGAGACGATCGTGGAGCTGGCAAAGGCCGGCGTGAAGCCGGCAAAAGCCAGCGGAATGCTGGCAGTACGGGGCGGTCCGCTTCCGCCCCTCGTCGTCGTCTCGCCATGTCCCTGACCAGCGATAATGAGGACGAAGAAACAAAAAGCAACTCCGACTAGCCTGAGGCGCCGGCACCCGCGTACTGGAGCCCGGTACGTGGAAGCCCGGTGCGCCGAAGTTCGGTGCGCGACAATCAAGCCGGTGCGTCAAGCTCAGGCAACAGCATGAGCAGTCTCGAGCTGGGCCCGGCGGCTCGAGGCCGGTCGCGATCTCGCTCGAGGACGAACGAGCCGGTGGTGAAGGATAAGCCGCGACGCGACGCGTCCAGAACCCAGTCGAAGAAGTCGGCACCAAGAGCCGGTGAGTCACAGACTGCCCGCGGGCAGTCGAAGAAGCCGGTTGCGACGAAGGAGGACAAGCAGCAGCGCGAGACGTCGCGCACGCAGCAGAAGGCTCAGCAGAGCCCGTCAACCAAGTCGAAGAAGCCGGCGAAGAAGGCGCAGCGCGAAGAGCGCCCCGGTACAAGCGCCAGTAGCCGAGCTGGTTTCCAGGATGAAGCCGCTTCGGCAAGCACGAAGTCAACTGCCGAAGAACCGGCCGGTCCGAGTGTTGCGGAGCGTGTTGAAGAGGCCCGTCGAGCTGGACAGTCGTTCAGCCTTGGCCCGGGCCGGTCGTCCGCGCACCAAGCGCGCATCAACACGGCGTTCATCATCCGGGAGTGTGTAAGCCACTGGACCAGTGCGCTCAACACCAGAGTCATCCCGCGCGAAGGAGGTTCGCCGCGAATGGCCCCGTATCTGGTGACCGGTCGCACGGCAGAGACGGTTGAGTTGTTCCACGGACCAAGCTGGTTGAAGCTTTTCGACGTTGTTCATGCAACCAACCCGTTGTCTCCGAGAGTCGAGCTGTACAGCATCCGAATCGACATGCTTACCGGCATCGAGAAGCTCTCCCTGCTGCAAATGGCGTTATTTGAAGCTGGTTACTCATTCATGAACCTTGTTCCCCCGGCGGTCGCTGGCGCGCCGGACCTGGTGCGCCTGACTCCAGAGGAGGTGCATCACGGCATCCAAGAGGCGATGATCGCCCTCGCGTTCGAAGTGGAGGAGTGGATCCGCTTCCGCAGCGTGCCAACCGCGTCATCAGCCGGTTCGGTGCAGTCAGCGTTCGATCCGAACGCCATGCGCCAGCCGGACCCGGTCATGAGCTCGAGCGATGATGTGTACTCGACGAGGTCTGCGTTCGACACGCACTCGAGCTGGTTCAACACTGGGAGCGCAACACAAGCGCAGCCGTCGGCCCAAGGTCGCTCAACAGGAGTTGCGTCACCGGTACCGGCTCAGCAGTCTGATGGTGTCTCCGAGCTTGGACGAGACCCGTTCTTCGGTCGTGTGGGGCTGGGAGGTGTCCACTTCGCGCCTCAAGCCTTCGTCGACCCGAGTATGTACCGGTTCCAGCAGCCCGCTGTCGCCCCGGTGCAACTGGGTGTCGCTGGTACTGGTTACGTGCCGCAGAGCGCGCCGGTGCAGCAGCCCAGCCCACAACTCGCTGGTCATGCGGCGCCGCCGTCGGCCTTTGACCACCCGATGCCTGGACCAGCTCCAGCACAGGTTCTTCCGCGAGTGCCTCCATCACAGCAAGTAGGATACCCGGTGGGTGTCACCAGTGCGTCGCCGTCGGGAACGTTACCAGCTCAGAGCAGGCCAACACCAAGTCGAGTGGATGCTCCAGCTGTAACGTATCCCCCCGTGACGGCAGTCGTGTCCCCGCCAGTAGTCCAGCAGGTCAGCGTGCCGGCGACGCCCCAACCGGCTCAAGCGACGGTGATGATGGCCGGTTCGACCCCTGCACCATCAATCGTCGACCCATTGCTGGCGTACCGCCCGTTCATCCCGAGCCGGATCTTGGACCGGTTCGACGGAACCGGGAATACGGTTGAGAACCGCGCGTTTATCGAAGAGTTCATGTACCTCGCGCAGGCCGGTCGATGGACTGAAGAGGAGATGATCCGGTTCCTGAAGCTATACTTCCGTGGTGCAGCGCGTGCGTGGCTCTCGCAGCTCGGTGCTGCCGAGAAGAAGTCGTGGCGCGCGTTGAGGGACGCGTTCGAGAGAGAGTTCTGCACGGAGAAGGACGCGCCACTCGAAAAGTACTTCATGACCACGCAGCGTCGTGGTGAGACGCCGTTCCAGCACCTTTGGCGTCTGAACGCCGCGGCACGCAAGGCACGAGTGCCCCTGTCAAGCGTTTCGGACCTGCGTCGTCACATCGACCGGTTCATCAAAACGCTGACCGACGATTCGGCCCGTCAGGCACTTTCCGGTAATGCGTTCCGGTCGTTGGACGAAGTCAACGAAGTTCTCAAGTCCTGGGAGCGTCACCAGCCGCGTCGCGATGATAGAAGCCGGTTGACCCGGTCCAGCAGCCGGGAACGCGACTACGAGCCCCGTTCGTCGTCTAAGCCGGTCCGTGTCTACAAAACGTACGACAGCGACACTGACGGCGAAACCCCGAGCCGGTCGGTTCACTTTGAGGATGATGAAGACGAAGTGGAGCCGGAACCTTACGAGCAGGACACGGAACGCGTGTACCAGGCGATCGGAACCGGTCCGAGCCAGTCTAAGTCGCAGAACGCGTGGCGTGGAGGCAAGACGAGCTGGTCGAAGCCGGGAAGTGCACCGAGTAACTGGTCTGGCCCCCAGAGTGTCGGTCCAAATGGGCTGAAGGCCCCTAGTGGCTCAGGAAGCTGGTCTACCTCGGCGGGAGCTGGTCAAACCAGTCAACCACCCTGGTCGTCTCAATCAGGTCCGCCGGACCCGAACAAGTTCACCGGCTGTTTCAAGTGCGGTGCAGCTGACCACTGGGCCAGAGATTGCTCGCTCAAGCTGGTCGACATGTGTCCGAAGCCGTGCGCGTTGTGCGACGAAGTGCACGCGTCACCCGCCGACTGCGTGATCAAGCAGGGACTCAAGGCCTTGTTCGCGAAGAACGACGGAAAAGCTGGTGGAAGTGCTGGTTCGGCCACCGCCACGCCGCCTTTAAACTAGGCAGCTCGCCGGGGTCTCAAGGGGACCCGGTACGCGTCGAGCATCAAGCCCCTCAAGCTACACAAGATGCCCAAGTTCTACATGTGTTTGCATTCGTTGGTAGGAGTGACGACTCTAATTCCAACAACAAGTTACCTCATTTGCCTGAAGAAAACGAAGCGCGTTCGTATCTGGCAAATGCTGGTGACCCCGAGGATACGGCCTGGAGGAAGTCCTTCCGCCTGCAGGCCGGTGAACGTCGTGGTTGGTGGTCGCACCACCCGAACCCAGCCGGTAAGACCGATATAGCACTGGTAAATGGTGCTGTGTGTGACTACCGTGTGAAGATTTTGCTGGACTCGGGCTCCACGACGAGCATCCTCAGTCTAGACCTGGCAAGAAAGCTGGGTCTGACGCTGTCGCACGATGAGCGCCTAAAGGTGAAGGGAATCGGTGGCGTAATCACTTCTACGTCACCGCCAGGGCAACGGCCAAGGTAACGCTCGGGACGAGCGTGGTCTATGTCCTCGACCTCTGGGTCGGAAACATCGGCGAAGGAATCGACTGCTTGCTTGGTATGGACTTCATGGTTCGAGCTGGAGTCCGTCTGATCACCTACGACGGCCAAGTCCAGCTCCCTGACGAAGAAAGAGTTCCTCTGCTGGCTAAAGGAGCCCGTCCGGTCCTCCCGAAGCGTATATCGGTGCATACGACAAGCGAGCTGTACGTATTACCCGGTCGGAGCGCGTTTGTGCCGGTTGTGTATGGTCGCTCGCAGTCTGCGGACCTCCAGACCAGGTTATGTCGTGCTACGAGCTGGGTTTCCACGCTAGTTATCGGTCATGGCGGCTTACCAGACGGTATCCGCTTGACGAATATCTCGTCCAAGCCGGTTACGATCGCCGCACGGACTGTCGTCGGCCACTTTGTCGATCCAGATCACCTACCGCTGGGAGACAGGTGTGCGCGCGTTGGCACGGTCAAGTACCAAGAATGGCAAGTGCTCGCATACGAGAATTCACATTCTCGCGAGTTTATCCGTCGTCAGGACCAACTCGACGACCAGTTCAACGCCGGTTTGCCGCCTGCTGTGCCGCGGGTGGACTATGTCGCACCTACGGATCCTGTCAAGGGGCGAGATGGCTGGTGTTGTGCCAGGAGCCGGCGTAGGTGCCCCAGCGCCGTCAGTTGCAGTACCAAGCCGGTCAGGTCCGGTCAACAACACGCAAGGAGCCGGCTTACCTCTTGCGTCTTCGTCGCCAAGTCGGCCAGAGCCGGTTGAAGGACCTCAAGGGCCAGCGGAGCTGGTTGCACACCAAGCCGAGCTGGTTGGCGAGCTGGCTGTCCGCGAGAACGGAGCGACAGTCATGGTGGCTGCTGCGACCGCGGACCAGCCGGTCTCACTATCGGACGATGATCTAGGGCAACTTAAGATCGGTATGAAGCTGGTCAAAGCAGGGAATCGACTTGCGGAGCCGGTTGAGAGGCTCGCGAGAATTTTCAAAATTTTGGCCAGTTCTAGCGACAACGACGATACGGAGGCCGACGCGGTATCGTTCTACCACGAAGGTAGCGACTACGTCGTGCTGGACAAGCTGCGTGACCAGCTCGCAATGCTCCCGGACGCGATCGAGGTCGATCCGCCGGTCGACATGAGCACCGCTGATGTTGGGGAACCCGGTGAAACCAGCACTGAGAAGGAATCCGAGCTCCGTCAAGTGCTGGACAAGCACGTATCAGCCTTTCTGGGATCCGGAAATGCGCTACCGCCACCGGCAAGGGGCGTCGTGTGCGACATCGAGGTCGAGCCGGGCACCGTGCCGGTCGCCGAGAAGCCGCGCCGGATCAAGTCTCACCTGCTGCCTCAATTCTACGAGCTGCTCAAGAAGCTGTTAGAAGCCAAGATCATCGAGTACTCAGACTCTGAGTGGGCCAGCCCAATCGTCATCGCCATGAAGAAAGACGGTGTTACGATCCGGTTGTGCATCGACTATCGCCGGGTAAACCAGCTCATCAAGCTCATGAATTACCCTCTGCCTCTCATCGACGACCGCTTGGTGAACTTTGAAGCATTGATGTGGTCTCTGAGCCTGGATATGGCTAGTGGCTTCTGGGCGATTGAGATGACGCTGCGCGCGAAGCACATTAGTGCCTTTGTATGCCCGCTCGGCCATTCTCAGTGGGTGCGCATGCCCTTCGGGTTGAAAAACGCACCACTCATCTACCAGAAAGTGATCGACAATGCCCTGTGGGGATATGTCCGGTTGCCGCCGCACCTAGAAGCTGAATTCGAGCCGGAAGTGCTGGATGCACTGGGTCTAGAGCCGGTCGCCGAAGAAGATCGAGCCAAGTCGGAGCTGGAGAATGCCGGTAAGACGGTGTTTGAGCTGGAGATCCCCTCACCAAAGTGCCTAGGGCCGGTGTCGGGACGCAGTTCTTACATTGACGACATCGCCTACGGCGCCAAGCGCTGGGACGAGCTGGTCGAAGTGCTGGATAAGCTGCTGTACCGGCTCAGGTACTGGCGAATCTCCGTCAGCCTGCCGAAAAGTGCGTTTGGTAAACGCTCAATCCAGTATTTGTCTCATGAAGTGAACCGGGAAGGCATCGTCGCTACGCCCAAGATCACGAAAGGCCTGCGCGAATTGCCGTTTCCAACCACCTTGAAGGCAGTCCAGTCGTTCCTCGGGAGCCTGAACTACTACAACAAGTTCATCGAAGACTACTCCGTGGTCGCGAGCGTGCTGTACGAGCTCACCGATGACCGGATCCGGTCAAACGACCGGTTGGAGCCGGCCAAGCACGCGTTCGAACTGCTCAAGACGAAGATTCTGTCGCCTCCCATGCTGCGGCACCCGGATCGGACGAAGCCGTACGTCATTATCCCGCATGCAAACCAGTGGGCGATCGGTGCCGTGCTGGGGCAGGAGCATGACGGGCTGGTAGTGCCGGTTCGGTTCGTCGGACGCACGCTCCACGACGCAGAACTGAACTATCACCCGGCGGAGAAAGAAGTGCTAGCTATATTACGCGTGCTTAGTGTCTACTACACGCTGGTGGCCGGTCAAAAGCTGGTTGTGTACACCCGGTTCTCGTCGTTGAAGTGGATCGTCACCTCGAAGTCAGTCCAAGGCCGGATGTTGCAGTGGTCGGCGCTCTTATCGCCGTGGACGATGGAAGTGCGTAAGGTCGAAGCTGAAGAGGATGGTCTGGCCGCGCTGGTTGCAGCCGGCATCACGCCCAGAGAGAAACTCGATCTGGTTGCCGCTGAGCTGATTCCGTTGAAGGCCATGCGTGTGAAGCCGGCCGTCATGAGTATGGAAATGCTGGATGCCGAGTATGCTGGTTACGTGTTGAGTTTCGACGGTGCTGCCAAGCTGAAGACACAAGCCGGTAGCGCGAGTTTCGTTGTGTGGCAACTGCCTGAGTGGGAGCCGGTTTACGCCAAGTCCATTTATTTGGAAGGTGTTACCGTCAATGAGGCGGAATACAACGGCCTACTGCAGGGACTCACCTTTTTGACCGAGCTGGAGCTGGTTGAGCCGGTGCGGAAGCTGGTTGTCGTCGGTGACTCGCGTATAGTCGTTCAGCAGTGCCAAGAAGCGATCAACTGCAATCAACCGCATCTGGTGCTGCTACTGAACCGGTTTCGCGAGCTCAAGCGCCGGTTGAGTCGCTGGACCTGGTTCATACAAAGCGCGAGTACAATGGCGACACGGATTACCTAGCTGGACTGGCATTGAGAACCGGTGAGACTCGAGAAATCACGGATGACGAGACATTCGCTCAGCTACGCCAGTTGAACGGCTTACCTGCGAGAATGATGCGACGCGAAGCTGAAGCCGGTGTAAATGACCCCGTGTACGCTCTACCCAGTTGGTACGAGCCGGTTGTTGCCTCAACGGGCGGTGTGCAACCTGCAGGTGCCGGTCAAGACTCGGCAGACCCGGTATACCCATCAGAGGTCTTGCCCGGGCTGGTCGACGCTGAAGGGGGTGGCCCTCACCCCGGTGTCGCTGGTCGAAGCTCGGCAGACCCGGTCGTGTGTCCTCGAGAGCCGTTTGGCGCTGTAGATGACGCTCCACGCTCCGGGATTGCTGATCAAAGCTCTCCGGGCGCGAGCTCACCATCGGTGCATGTCCTAGAGCCGGTCGAAGCTACGAGTGGCGCTTCGTACCCTCCTGGTGCTGGGAAGAGCGTAGCGTGGCCAGTGGTGGTGTCTGAGAGTCGTCGAAGGCCGGTTGATGTCGAGATCAACGTTGTGCATTGCAGCGGTGCTGGTACAGGCTCTGCCGCGGTGTCCGCACGCCCCGGTGAGCCGGTCGACGCAGTTGCAGCTGGTTCGGTCCATGTTGGTGCTGTACAAGGCGCTATGGGACCGGTGTTAGCCTCTACGGCACCCGGTGAGCTGGTTGGAGTCGCACCTGCTAGTTCGCAACGCGACGGTGCCGGTCGAGGTGCCGGAGATCCGTCATTCGTGTCTGCCAGCCTCAACGAGCCGGTGGGCGCCGCGGTAGAAGCTCCAAGTCATGGTTGCTCAGCCCAAGGAGCTGTCGAGCCGGTCGGCAGCGCGATTGACCCGGTCACGGCCTCCAAGAGCTCTCCGGAGCCGGTTGCTGCAGCGTCGGGTGTTCTAGCTCCTAGGTGGGCTGGTAGAAGCGCATCCGAGCCGGTGCCCGGCCGAGAACTCCCATATGAGTCGTGTCGTGCGGCTAGTGGTGCTGGTAGTCACTCTGGGGAGCCGGTAGACGCTGCAGAAAGAACGGATTGCGAGGGCAAGCCGGTTGATGCAAGTTCCGAGCGTGCGGGCTCGCTGGCAACGCCTCAGCACTCTGTCTAGCGAGTGAGTGAAGCTGCGCCGCGCAGCAGCGACCAAGAAGCCTCCATGAGTGCGGTTGAACTGGTTGAGGGATGCGCCGCGGGTAGCAGTGACGTATCAGCTCGCTCAGCCGGTCCCAGCGAGCCGGTGAGTGTCCGTGCTGCGTATGCTGATGCACTGCGTGCTGGTCGGCGTCTGGACGAGTCCGGCACCGCGGGTCTGCACGCTGTGGTGCTCGCGGCAGTGACGCGCTCTCGGTCTCGCCGGTCTGGCGCCTCTGGCACCGGCGCGCGTGGTCCAAGTCGTGGTGATGTTCAAGATGTTGCTCGCGGTGATGCTCAAGATGCTGGTCTCGGTGATGTGCAGGGTTCCAGTCGCGGTGACGCCCAGGTTCCAGGTCCGAGCGAGACTCGAGGCTCGAATGGAGCGCGCGAAGGCGCAGGGTCCCGCGAGGAGCCCGTTAGTCGCCGCACGAGGTCAAGGGGCGCGTCAAGTGGCGGGTCCACTGGAACGCCAAGGGGCGCGCTGGTGGACACGTCAGGGGGCGCGAGCGCCTCGCGCTCTGCGGGCGGATCGCCCGTGAATGCGCGCTCTGGCGTCACGCGCCAGTCTGTGGGCAGCCCGGCTCAGCAAGATTCACTGCCGAGCCAGTCAACCTTGGGTGCGAATCTTCAGGTTCAACCAGCTGTTTTCTCGGAACGCCAACCCAGCCTTTCCCGAGATTCGAGTCCGAGCCAAATTCCAGTTGAGTCGAATCTCCGTGTGACACGCAACCCAGAACCCGGCTTATCCGGACAGGAGAGTCAGCCGCGGGCCCCAGAGCCACACACTGTGGGTGCAGATGGCCGGTTATCCGGACAGGAAGGCCAGGCGAGTGCCCCGCAGCCGCTCGTAATGGGTGCAAGTCGTGTGGCGCAGCTTGAAGTTGAACCAGCCCGCGCGCTCGATGTACCGGCTCTACCAGCTGCCACAAGCATGCCTGACACCACTCAGGAAAGGGGCCAGCGGAATGACGGTCGATTTCGCCGGTCAGAGTCGGTTGAAGCTGGGAATGACGGTCAACCGGCCGTTACGCGCCCGCTTACGCGACGTATGGCGAGAGGTGATGGTGAACCAGCTCGTGGCGAACGGGAAACACGTCCGTCGGAAGATAGACAAGTTTCTGAAGCTGTGGAAGAGCGGTGGCGGCGCATACGCGCGCACCAGGACGCAGACCCGGCCGTCCGCGAGCTGAAAGCGTTCCTCCGCGGTGATGTGAGTGCCCTGACCAGGGATGACGTTGTCCGGCTGGCCAAGGTCGCAGACCAGTACGTTCTCGGTGAAGACCAGCTCCTAAAGTATGTTAGCCTTCGCCCGAGTGGTCGCGACAAGCCCCCGCAGCTGGTGGTGCCGGTCAGCCTGCGCAAAGACATCCTGCACCTGGTGCATGACGAGTTCCAGGGAGGACACCAGGGCGTGACGCGCACATACCAGCGCGCGCGCGCAGACTATCACTGGACCGGCATGTACAGGGATGTGGAGCGTCACTGTGCTGAGTGCATCGACTGTAGCACCGGTAAAGGTGCTCCGTCGACCCTGGCCCCGTCTCCCGGCAGCATCATGCCGGAGTACCCGTTCCACATCGTCTCAATGGAGTTTGTGACGCCATTACCGGCTTCCGCGCAGGGTAACACGGCTCTGTTGCTCTTCCAGTGCATGTTTTCAGGGTATGTGATGTGTAAAGCCTTGCCAACGACCAGCGCACCGGCTGTGGCGAAGGCATACGACGAGGTTGTGTTCCAGCGCTTTGGTGCCAGCTCCCTGCTCCGGCATGATCAAGATCCGGCTTTTATGGGCGAGGTGTTCACTCAGTTCCGGTCGATGCTGGGAAGCCAGCAGCGTGCGACGATGGCGTACCCGCCCCAGGCCAACGGGCAACAGGAGCGCTCGGTACAGACTATCTCTCGCAGTATCAAGGCGTTTGTCTCGCAACCCGGTCAAGAGGACTGGGAAGACATCGTATACCGGCTCATGTTCACGCTCAACACGTCGTTCGACGCGACCCGGCAAGAAACCCCGTTTTTCCTGGTTCACGGATGGGACGCAAAGTCCACCGTGGCCGCCATGATCGCCAAGCCGCCGAAGAAACGCCGGGGGAACCGGTATGAGGCTTACCTTTGGCGTATCAAGATGCAGCGCGATTACCAGTACGCACTGGCTTGGGCTCATGATCTACAAGGAGAGGCGAAGCGTGCCCGTGCGACGAACCGGAATACCAGCTGGAACGCCCTCCCAGACCGTGCTAAGGCTGGTTTTGAGGTTGGTGATGCTGTATGGCTCTACCTGGCGCGAGTTAAACCGGGTCTGACGCGTAAACTGGCTCACCACTGGCACGGCCCGTTCCGTATCATTGAGAAAGCCAACGAACACCGTGTCAAGCTCAAGACCGAAGGTACCAGCTACCGGTTGAACCCCTGGGTCCACGTGAGCCGCCTCAAGCGGCGTGTGCTTCATCCAGAGCGCCCAACCGGCGACCTCGACCCTGTACCGGAGGATCTCGACTGGGATGCTGCTCTACTACCAGAAGACAGTTGGGAGCCAGATCAGGAGGCTGGTGAGTATGAAATAGAAGCCATTCTGGACGTGAAGTGGGAATCCCGGCAGACCCGGGCCGGCAACAAGAAACACCGGCTTTACCAGGTCAAGTTCGTTGGGTACGACGATCCGGAGTGGATACCGGCTCACCAGATTAAAGCTGGCCGTCTGTTGTACGAATTTGTGCCAGTCGCCGCAGAGAAGCCCGGTTCGAGGCCATGCAGTCCGGTGACGGCGAGGGGTTCGACGACTAGTCGTTCCCGGCCGGCCCAGCGTAGGGAGTCGACCCCCTGGCAAGTGGATGCCGAAGGTTGATGGGAAAAAGCTGGTCCCCAGGCGTGCGCGCAAAGACCAGCGACGCAGGGAGTCGGTCCCAAGCGGCGTACGCCGAAGCCGATCGGGAGGCTGGTCCCCGTAAAGGCCAGCACCAGGGGTTGGTGCCTCTCCAACCCCAACCTTGCATTTGAAGTGTGAGCCAGTGCCAGCAGGTCAGCCTCGCGGCTGGGCACCAGCTCGTCGGAGCAGAACCGGTCAAGGGGCGTGCGGATTGGCGGGGACATGGGCTCTCTGAGCTGGTCATCGCCAAGCACGCACCGAAACCGGCGATGCTCGCGACAAAGAAGATGAAGAACAGAAAATTGAAGAAAGCCGAGATGAAAAGAAGAAAGATGACATGTATTACCAGCCTATCAGATGTGTAACCGGCTCCCTTCGCACGACAACGCTATATCCGAGCTGGCGTCGACGCTCCAGAACCAGCCCCGTCCGACTCGTCATCGTCGGCATTCTCCTCGACGTCTGAGCTAGACGCCAGCGACGGAGCCCGGCTGGCACGAGGGGTTGAAACAGGAGTCGTGACCGGCTCAGCACGTGTAGTCGTCGCACCGGTGGTGAGCGAATAACCGGCGGTGTACTTGCTGCGGTCGGTGTGGGGAGGCTTGTGCGCAAGGACGTCGAACTGGCTCATGTCGTCGGTCGAGTACTTGTCGGGAATTCCCCAGCATTCAGTCCCGTCAAGCATAGCCAGTTGCTCGCGCAGCAACGCCTCCACGAACCGGCCTGGCGCGGTACTCCACTGCGCGCGAATAGGCTCCAGGTCGTCAATGGCACGCAGCTGGTCGCTGAGTGGCTCCTGGTCTAGCGGGCCGACCATCCACGTACACTCGTGTCGAGGCGCAAACCAAATTGCCGGCTCCGACCAGACCAGGTCCGTCAAACCCGCAGGGAGCATCAAGCGTTCAGAGAAGGCGGCGCGGAAACGGGCGACCAATTGCTGGCGACCGGTGTATAACTTGTGCCACCGGCTCACAGAGGGAATCCCAGCGCGGGAGATGGCAAGCCAGTGCCCCAGAAGCCAGTATGCCTCCCTCCAACGATATTGGAACCGCAGCTGCTCGATGAACCAGCCCGCTTGCGGGACCGTGAGCTTGCCCGGGTTGATGAGGAAGAAGTGCTTCACGCGCTGACTCCACATTGCATCCCACGGCTTACTGGCCAAGATCGCCGAGTACTGGCTCACACCGTCGCCATCCAGCAGCCTCTGCATATGCGTGGAGCCCGCAGCCTGAAATGGCCGGTAGTTTGGAAAGAATGGGGTCTGGTCCGTGTAGCTCTGGGTAGTCAGCCCATGGACGACGCCGCGCTGGCGCTCTTGCATGTTGGCGTAGGGGACCGTCGAGCTCTGGCCACGAGTCGCGCCGAGAGTGAAAGGAATGGCGAAACGACTGGTTCTCCATGAGAATAACTCCACGCCGGGAGGCTGAGACTGGGGCTCGACACAGGCACGGTATACTGGGACCGTCATCTTGACCCATTTCGACCCGTCAACCGGCTGTGGCACGCGTTGATCTTGCTGCTTTCCACCCGCTTTGGCCGGTTTGGTAGCTTGGGTCTTGGCCGGCGCCGGTGATGCGCCATGCTCACGGTCAACCAGCTCCTTGTGTCGCGCCGCTGCAGCACTGGCATTCGTGGCCGCCACGACGCTGCTTCCCACGCCACCAGCATCAAGGGATGACTGTAGAGTGCGAGCAAAGAGAGCGTCCGCCGAAGCTGTTTTCGTCTTCCGAGAAGGCGTCTGACGAGTGGAACCGGCGTCTACCAGCCCCGATGGTGACTTGTTTGACTGAGGACCGGTCGCTGAGGCTGGCGACGAGCTGAGGGACTGGGAGCCCTTGTGCCTCTTTGGTGGAGTGACGAGGCTGACGCCGTCAGGTGCACGGGTGCGTTTGGACGTATGCGCTGCGCCACCGGTCAAGTCGACCGGCTCTGACGTGGGGGTGGCTGGTGCGCCAGCGGAGGCTGATCCCGGCGCGCTGGTAACAGGTGTGGTCGCCGAGGTAGAGCGCTTAGCCTCTGCCGGTTTTGACGACGCCGAACCAGCTTGAGCAGGCCTCAGCGGCGCTGACGGCGCCGAACCACTCGACATACCAGCTTGAACTAGCGTAGAACCAACCAGTGCGCGGTAAGAAGCCAGTGTACGCATGCTGGGTGGGTCAGAGCGCGGACGAGAGTCGTAGGGAGAAGCAGTGAGCGTCACCGTCCAGTCGGAAGGGACATCGTCGTCCGGTCCAACCAGTGCTGCACGTACGAACCGGTACCAGGAGTCTGGCTGACCGACAACCCGGCCAAGGCGCCACGAGCCCGAGTAAATCTGCTCAAGCTGGCTGTCCGTGAACCTTGGCGCGGCCTTCGCGCGAGCCTTTGCGTTGCGGAGCTCGTCCCGATACTGGTTTCTCTCAGCCTTGACCGTGTCGACGCTCGCCCGTAGCTCCCGGCATTTCTTCTTCCGCTTGAGGACCTTGCCCAGCAACAAAGCGTTGTCACTGGTCATCTCGGAGAGCTCACTGGTGATGTCGGCCTTCTCTCGCCGCGTAGAAGCGAGATCTTCGCGAAGCTGGTCACGCTCTTCAGTTGCGGCCGCCAGATCTTCACAGGTCTGGTTGTGGCTGTCTCTAAGGCTGGTAATCTGCGCCCGCGCTGTCGTGAGCTGGTCGCGGACGCGAATGAGCTCGCGCTCAGACGCCTGACGAGCTGCCTGTGCCGCGGAGAGCTGCTTACTGATCGTGCGAACCAGCTTCTGGAGGTCGACGTTGGACTCTACCACGGCGCGCGTCTCCACCACAGCGAGGGGCAGCAAGTCCAGCAGAGAGGGACTAGCCCGCGAGGCGCCGGTCGAGCTGTCTTCTGCAGCAGCGACTGTTGTCTCAACCAGCTCGGAACCAGTCACATCAGGGGCATGTGCGCCTCTGACCGGTTCAGTAGGCGAAGACTCCGCTGCGCCGGCAGTAGAGAGCGCAGAAGCCGCTTGGTGAAAGCCGACCAGCCCGAGGAGATGTGGTACGAACGATGCCAGCGAGGTAACCAGCCTGGATGTCCGCTCAGCGCGCCCGAAGAACTTCTGCGTGCCAAAGAGCTCACGCACCTGCCGGTAATGCGCGAGAGCGACGATGACGTCATCGTTCGGCTGGTCTCCCGACCCGAGTGTGGCTACCAGCTCGTCGATCAGTTGCGTGGCGCGCGAAGGCGCCCTTGTTGGACTGGTGAGAAGGAGCACGTCACGAATCGACGCCGCTGCTGGAGGAGGATCGCTAGCACCAAGAGCACCGGTCGCGCGCAAGTAGAAGTCGACTAGCGCAGCGACTTCCGCAGTGACGGGTAAGGGCGAACCAGCGATGAAACAGCGCTCCAGCGCCTCGCGATGCGGGCGCAGTGCCTCCACCAGCTCGTCGCGCTGGGCACGCGCGTCGTTCTCGTCGCCGGCCGCGTCGCGAGTGCGCTGGACGGCATCGCGTAGTAAGTTCCGCAGCTGTCGCGTGAGAGCCGCGCGATCGCCGACCGGCTCACTCGTCGAATTTCGTGGCGTGGCCGGCGTGGAGAGCTGGTCAACGAAGTCGACAGCGTCGTTGAGCGCGTCGAGGCCAGGCGCCGGTGAAGCTGAACGAGAAGCTCGACCAGGTGATGGCGCTGCGCTACCAGCTTGTCCTGACGTGCTCATCACGGGCGTCGACGCGCGCGAGAGCTCCAAGGCGTCGCTAGCCGGTGGCGTGCCTTGACCAGGCGCTGTCGCTCGCGGGAGCGCGTGCGCTGGAGCTGAAGTCGCAGCGCCCGCATCGGTTGGCGCGCTCGTCGTCGTACCCGTTGTGGACGAGCTGGTGATCGTGTCCAGAAGCTGCGCGTTGCGGAGGAGCTCTGCAGGCGACCGGCCAGGGCGCTGGGGCGGAGCGCGCGTCTCATCATCGCTGGG
>JAMFLL010001107.1:0-19981 GCA_027475725.1 Pythium rhizo-oryzae | reverse complement strand
CACCTCCATGATCACCAACTGAAGCTTCGCGCCACACCACATGAAGATACCGATCGTCGTCGACACCGCCAACATGATGCATACGATGCCGAGGAATCCCACCGTGACCTTTGACGTGCGGAAGAAGCTCTTGTCCATCCTCCATCGGTTGATACCGAGCGACACGTAGATGATCATGAGGGAGTAACTGAGGATCACCGGAAGCATGTCGCCGCTCGATTCACGCTCAATTTCATCCTGGACAGACTGCTCCGCATAGAAATACAAATCGAAGAGCTCGTTTTCTTCTGCCTCCTTCTTCATATACTTGATGAACTCGTGCTCCCAGTTGATGGCAGGTTGGTTAGCTTCATCTTCGTAGTAGTTGTAAACCAAAGCTGTGGTCAAGAGCGCCTTCGACTGCAGGTACAGCAGTGTGTCCTCCTCAGAACCCGTCGGGAACCCGCCGAGGTACGTGTTGTACAAGTTCATCGGCGAACCGAACGCTGACAGACACGGGCAGTCGCTCATACTGGCTGGAATCGAGTCTCCGGGGGTAAGCTTGGCGCGCAACGCGTTGCAGGTTTGGATATCTTGATTTGTGGGGGAATAGATGCACGTACTGAAGTGGCTTTCGGCGAGATCGTATTTCTGATAGAAGTCGAAATGATCGAGGCGGTTCTGGAAGTACTGTGTGATGGAGTTGATTGTACACGAAGTTCCCGTAGCCTTCCAGCAGACATCATTGAGGCCGATTCGATCGGGATATGTTGCGTTTTGGGGGCCGTAATACACCTTTGCGATATTCTCTTGGACTCGAATGGCATCGCGCAGGTATGCACCTCGAGAGATAGCGCCTCCGTCTTTGGGAACCATCACCACCTGCTCCGTTCGATAAAACGGCGTGAAGATTTCGCCGTAGCGCGCTCGTTCTTTGTACGGTCTGCTGGACGTCGAGACCCACAGCTTCACCGGTGTTGTCTCGACTTCGATCTGCGTGAGACCGAGGGACAACGCGATCACAATGGCAAGAACGGCAATTGAAACCACATAGGGACGCTTGCCCGTCGCCAAGTACTGTCCCCACTTCTTGAGCAGTGTCGTCATGGCGTCGTCGACAGCGCTGAGGCGGCGCTCACCAACACTATCTCCGCGAATGGCAGTAGCATGTGGTATAGTGGACGCTCCCGACGCATATTTGCGGGCCCGCAGAGACGCGTAGAAGAAGCCAGCGATTAGTGCGACACCAACAATCCCCCCAAATATGGCGAGGAAGTAGTTGAGCGCGGTGAAGTCCTTACGCACCAAGTTGGCGGCCATGAACTTCGAGAACTCGTCCCACTTTGCATCCGTCGTCGAGTTCGCGACAGACTCATTCGAGTTCGGGGCAGCCTTCGCTCCGTAGCAGGCTGGTGTGTACGTGCGCTTGTCGTTGGCGGTGACAGCGCACACCGAGCCGCACACGCCAAAGCAGCTCTCTAGGCGCGAGTCCTGCGGCAAAAAGCACTCGGTTGAGTTCGAGTCGCACGCACAAAATTTCTCCTTCTTTACAGCGTCCGGGAACTGGTCCATTGTCTTCACATTGATCTGCAGTGGCGAGCCGAGGCTGTTGAACTTGTACTGGCCCATAAAGTTCATCAAGCCGTAGCCGTCTGTGCAGTTCTGGCTGGCGCTGCACAGCAACGAGAACGAACTGTCCTTGGCGCAAAAGTCGTAGATGTCGCGCACCCAATCCTTACCGACGAAGTAGTCCAACTCTTCGTACGCCGGGTACACATCCTCGGTGTGCGTGTTGTCGCCCTTCATGATGCGAACCTGTTTGGGCTCCAAGTACATACTGTTGCTCGGGTTGCAGGTCATTTGGCACCACACGTTGCGCAGGTTCTCCTTGCACGCAGTGCACTGCCCTGGGAAGAGCCGCACCTGCGTCTGCAGGCCCAGGTACTGCGCCTCAGTGCAGCACAGATACTCTTGCTGTTTGGCGATGGTCTCGTTGTACAGCAGAGGACAGTCCACCTTAAACTGCGCTTGGTTGGTCTCGGACCACTCAGAGAACTTGTTGGCGAAGCCCTGCTCGTGCGCCTCCACGCCGCCGATGGGCAGGTACCGGTTCGGTAGCGCCGCGGCTGGATACGTGATGTTCACGTACGCCGAGTCAAAGGCGATGCATCGACCGGGGCCGCGCTTGTACGCGCCCAGCTCGGGAACCGTCGTTGGGTTGTCGATACACTCCTTCTTGCCCGAGTACTTGCACGTCGTGTACAGCTTCTCGAGCGCGTCGAGCGCGGTCTGGTTATTGGCAAGCGTCCAGGGCACCGTTGTGTTGAGCAACCGGCGTGACATCAACTGGATTTGGGTCATCGATAGCGGCATCGCCGCCGCACCCAGCGGCACTACCGCACACGCCGCCAGAAACAGCGATGAGGTCCAACGGCTGCGCGCCGAGGACACCGCACGCCGGACCACGCCGTGCGAGCGACGGCATTCCTCTTTTTCTCCTCTTCCTTCTTCTCCCGCTTCGTCGATTGCTGTATCACTCATGGACGCCAGCACTGGCGACGCCCCCGACGCCTCGAAGACCACGACGCCCAAGAACGCGACCGTGGTGGCCACGGCGACGGCGCCAATCCAGTTGAGAAACACGACCGTGAGCTCCGCGAAGACACGCTCTAGCAGTGCGCGCAGCGGCGGCGCCGCGAGCGCCAGGCTCACGAGCGCGAACGCCCACATCTTCGTTTTTCTGTTGTTTTTGAGGTCTTGCTGAAAAGATGGCGTTTGTTGTAAGTGCGTCGAGTTGGGGACTGGGGGATCTCGGCCGCAACGCGGTGGCGGCGGCTGCGCGTTTGCGTTGGCTTCCTCGATGCTGTTGGACGAGTGGTCTCCTCCGCAAATGCCGCAGAACGCCGGTGATGGCCCGTTCGCGGACTCGGAAGAAATGCAGCACACGTGATGATGGCATGGCGGCAAAGGTGGAACCGAACATCGCGCCACTTTGAAGTTCGATATTTTCCGACAGCGCTCCTTGTGATTGGATTGAATTTATCCCCGTTTCATATTTCAGCCAATAACAGAGTGGTCAAGGGAGTGTTGGTGGCGTCACGTCACCAAAACGTTCCAGCTCAGATCACCCATGAAGGAAGATAGGATTCCTCGCGATCGCCCGTCGCGTGCTGCGCTGCGACTCGGGAGGAAGAGGATGGAAAGTCGGCTGTGAGTTCATTGGACTAGTTCAGCGTTCCTCGACGTTTGGTCCCTCGTCTTGGCGGTGAGGTTCGTTGAGATATCTTCCTTTGTGCCTCAAAAGTGCGGTGCTGTGTCTCCAGCCTCCCCAGCCCGACAATACGAGAGTGGGCGACACAGCCTCCAGTGTGAAATTGTCGTGGATGTTCCTAGATTTGTGGGGACACGGATCAAATTCGGTCAATTTTTCGAACGTTGAAGGGTCGCGCTAATGTCAAGGAGCCCGATTGAACGGACTTCAAGATCAGAAGCGACGTGAACGGATCGAAACGGTCCCCTTGGGAGGCTAAGTTTGCAGATCTGTTGACAGGGTGCCGCCAGCAAGCTCTACCGTTAGCATCCAAGCACGACTCCTGCTTCCAAAAGTATATCAGGACCCCTGCCGGGACACCTCACTGATTGCCACGTTCCTGGCGGGTCCAGGCGGGTGGCAATCAGGACTTGAGTCGCGGGCAAGACGACGAGGTGGATTTGGGACACGCGTTGTGATACCATGCGCACTCCAGTGCTTCGTCGCCATCATCAGCGTCTGCTCGGCAGCCATCGGATACCGGTACAGGAACGATCGCCATGTCCACGCCGCCAACTCAAGCCAGTCGCTAGCAATCTGTCCATTCAGAAAAGCGCAAACGTAATTTTCACGAAATGGCACTACCGTGAAGATAACAAAAAGCGCTTTGTTGGAGTTTCATGAAAAACGCTTTTTCGTGGCATTCCCAACGATTCAGAATTCTGAGTCCGCGCCACCAGCGTCGCCGAGTTGCCTTGCATTCCCGCGCTATTGGTGTTGTCGTTGGGAGCTCTCCATCTCAGTTCCAACGAACCAACATCGAGCATGGCGTCCTCCTCGGCGCCAACCGCCGCGGCGCCGCGGCGGCCGCGCGTGGTCGTGCACCTGGACCTGGACTGCTTCTACGCGCAGGTGGAGCAGCGCCGCCTCGGCCTCCCGCGCGACCAGCCCGTGGCCGTGCAGCAGTGGGGCAGCCTGCTCGCGATCAACTACGTGGCGCGCGCGTTCGGCATCAGCCGCGGCGACAACGTCGTCGAGGCCAAGAAGAAGTGCCCGCAGCTCCACGTCGTACGGGAAAGTTGTGGAGGTTCGCGAGCACATGGGCGTGGGATCTGACAGAGTGGTGTGGGCTGTGTTTGTGTGGTGGTGTAGCCGCATGTGGAGCTGCTGGGCGAGAACCGCAAGCCGCACAGCGCGTACGACCGCACGCACCAGAAGGCCATTTTACGGCGCTACCGTGTCGCGAGCAAGGAGATCTACGAGGTGCTCCACCGCAGCGGCGCGGTCGTCGAGCGCGCGGGCATCGACGAGTCGTACCTGGACATCTCGGAGCTCGTGCGCCAGCGGATCGAGGCGATGGTACGGACAATACTTCTCTCTCGGTGGGATGGCGATCACACGAGTAATCCGCGCTTTTGTAGGGCACGGTATCGTCGGACTTTTGCGCGGACGAGGCCAACAAAGACACCAAGGTCGTGGGCATCACGCAGCTAGAAGGCACAGGAAAGGAGATCCAGCTCGAGCCGTTCAACGCGTTCCCGCTGACCGAGGAAGAACGGTGGCTCAGCGTCGGCGCATCAGTGACACGCGAGATCCGCAAGGCGATCTTCGATGAGCTGGGCTACACTTGCTCGGTGGGCATCGCAACCAACAAGCTCGTCGCCAAGCTAGTGTCTCCGTTGAACAAGCCAGACGGGCAGACGGTGCGTGGTCCCCTTGTGGGCACGGCACCTCTTGGATTTCGTACTGATTATGGCCTGTGCAGATTCTAGCGCCACGCTTTTTTGGACCACTGATGGAGCACTTTCCGCTGCGCAAGATCCGCGGCCTCGGCGGCAAGCTCGGGCGGGACCTGATGGGGCTCTACTACAAACTCAAAGGCCAAGACGTCGACGTGGTCGCCACGAACTCTTGGGGCAAGATCGCCGATCCCACCGCGGTCGGTGTGAAACCCACTCTCACCGTGGCTGCCTTCGTCGAAGCGTGCAGCTTCGACGCCATGGTCGCTCATCTTGGGCGAGAAACAGCCGCATACGTGAATGGTGTTTGCAATGGCGACGACGGAGATGAGCCGGTAAATGCCGCCAAAACCGAGATCAAGAGCTTTATGGCGGCAAAGCAGTACGATGAGAAGTCGCGGCTCCAGCACGTCGAGCAGCTCATGTACTGGCTACCCATCCTCGCTGAGGAAGTTCTTGAACGCTGTGAAGAAGAAAAGAACGAGAACAAACGGTTCCCGTCCAACGTCAGCGTCAGTTTCTCCCGGGAGGGCGCCAAGCCGAAGTCGCGCAATTTCTTCATCCCTCTGGACGCGACGGTCGAGTCCATTGTAAAAGGCGCGACCACGGCGCTCCAAAACGATTTTGACTCGATGTTCCCGTGCGCGCATCTAGCGATCCACATTAAGGACTTCATGGCCATCGGCATCCGCGGAGCAAGCATCTCCACATTTTTCTCCAAGTCGAAAACACCGTCTGAGGGTGAAGAACACCCAGCGTTCGCAAACGACCAGCCCCCTTCCGCAAGTAGTAGCCACAACCCCGGTGGCTCCTCGAAGCGCAAGATCTCATCATTTTTCAGTGGCTCAGATGCCTCCATTGAGAAAATGGTGCCCATCGACGAGAATGCTCCGAAGGCAACCACTGGAACAGACGAGTGCGGCTCGGAAGCATCAGAGAGTGGGCCATTCTTTTGCGACGCATGTGACAAGTTTGTGTACGAGTCCAAACCCGAGCACACCGACTACCACTATGCGCTCAAGCTCTCGAAAGCATTTGCGCCGATCGTCGAAGACACACGGAGTATACCTGGTGAAGCAGCACTGTCAATCGTATCTAACGGCGGGCCGCCGCCCAAGAAGCCTCGCCAGGGACCCATGGATGCCTTCCTCTCACGGTGACCAAAGCAGAAACCACATATTATCAAGGTTCAGAGACCGAACAATGGATTCTGAAGAATGACTTGCCTTACGATCATCGGAGGTTAACACTACGCTTGAGAAATCGTTCCGAGAAGGGATGAAACGTTTCCAAACACAACTGGGCCGTCAATCTGCAAGCTCAGACGTCAAGGGCAGTAGATGACTTCGAACTGCTCGTCATCGGGGCAATTGTACACCTTCTTCGTGTCGTCCGGGTAGTGGAATGCGTCGGGGCAGCCATTGTAGTGGCACAGAAGGCGTTGGCACCGCGGGTGCTGGGGCTTGTTCCAATACTTGGTCGGGAGGATCATGATGGGCACATTAAAGCCGACCTTTCCCGTGAACTTCAGGCACTCTTCGAGGCTGCTGCAATTCTGGGGGCCGGGTGGGATAATGCTGATGTCGTACCATGCCTTCCCCTTGTCGACCGCAAACTCGGCCACTGAGATTTCCACCAGATGCAACCACAGTCAGCTCGGCTCATGAAGTGACGCCCGAACCGAGGAATACGTACGGGTCGCCTGGGGGTCTGTATCATGACGGTACATGATCGGCCCTGGAATGGTCCGCCCGCAACCATACAGAGGGGACTGACGCGAGGCAGCGCTTAGCGGGCAGAGGCTGTAGTTGTCGAAGACATTGATCGGATACTCGCATTGGTTCTTGAACGTCACGTACGCGGCCTCCGTGCGTACCGCCACGGTTTGGGCCGCTGCTGCGAGCGCGATGACAGCTCGCATGGTCGAAGAAAGATGTCGCGTCGCGGTGGGAGTATCACGTGCGCACTGCATCGAGCGTGATAATGGTGTCGAGAGCAAAACTAGAAAATGCCGATGCGTTCCGCGCCGACTCGACGAACTGCTTGATCAGTCACAACTCGCACAGCCCATGGCGGTGTAGAAGAGCGGCGCTGTCCCGTGGCCAGTTCGCTCCTTCGCGCCGCGCTTTGCGAGTCGAGTGCGCGGATCGCAGCATGTCGTTACGCACTCGGACCGTCGCATTTGAGTCCATCCCGCCTCTGAGTACAGATGGGTGCGGAATCGGGCACTCCGCAGCTCCCCCCCCCCCTCCACCTACCCCTCCGACACTGTCGCATCCCGGCTCCGTGACGTTGGAGCTGTGGGCCTTCTTCGTCTTCAAATACGCGCACCATTCGCCGCGCCTTCCCACACGTGCCGCACCGCGCGGCGCGGCGCCCCCCGCAGCATCCCACACAACAGCCCTGCGTCGTTTCGGTATCCATTTACACAGTTACTTCATGAAGATTATTATATTTAACAGTACTGCCCGTTGATTGGCTCCTGATTGGCTAAGGGTAACCATTATAGCCAATCAAACTACTTCGTAGCTCCTCAGGGAGGAGGAGACTTGAGATTGAAGCCACCTGGATCGCTCTTCCGCGTCACCATGAAGAATGCAGAGGGCGACGGCAACGCGCGCGCGCCGTCCGCGCTTGCGTCCGCTGCAGCGGCGCTGCGTGCACTCCCGCGCCGAGAACTCGCACCCGACGGCGCGTCATCGCCACGCACTCGCGCGTCGCCGGTGACGTCGCCGCGCCACGCTGATCCCGACGCCGCGTACCGCGACGCGTTCGACGACCGCGACATCTTTGGCCGCTTCGTCGCCACGACAGGCCAGCGTGGTCCACTCCGTGGTGGGAGCAATAACAGCGGTGGTGTGGGCTTAGACGTCGTGTTCTCGCGTGCGCTCGCACAGCCGTCTGCGTTCTACGACGCCGAGAAGAGCCTCTCGTCGCCACGACCCGCACTGCCCGTGCAACCTTCTTCGCCGTTGCGGTCTGGCCCTCGTCCATCGCCAACAAAGACGCGCCCGCTGCACATATTGCGCCCCCATTCACCTGTCAGCGATGTGCCACCTGACAGCGTCGTGACGCTCCAAATGATGCAGCAGCTCTCGCCGCGCGGGTCGCCTAGGAAAGCGATTCTCTCGGCGCCCGACGTTGAGAAGATCGAGACGTGGCTGCGCAGCCTCAAGAGCGAAAACCGGTCGTTTGCGTCATACTTTTTGTACTGCGAGACGCTGTTCCGAGAGAGCGAGACGCTCCTGCGCGGCAAGGCGACGCCCAACCGCCTCCAGACGGCTGTCGCATTCCATTGTCTGTGCCAGGCCACTGGCGTGTTTGCGCGCCATGAACACGTGCTCCATCGCATCTGTCGTGATCTTGGCGCTGCGATCTTTGTCTCCCTTGCGCCAGTTTCATCACTTCCAGGAACTGGCGATGGCAATGCAACCGAGGCGCTGGACTACTACGCAAACCAGATCACCTTCTACGACCAGCAGCGCGCGCTTCGCCAGCAGCGAGATGACATGGAGCGAGGTACGTCAAAACGAGTTCCTCACGAGATCTCTCTTCGTGAGGCAAGCGTATTGGACTTACCGTGTGTCTATGATATTGTCAGAGCTGAAGGTGCAGACTGCGAAGAACGTTGAGCGCGCAAAAGAAGAGCAGCTCAACCTGGCCAAGATCAAGGACCTCGAAGCGCGCTACAAGATCCGGTCGCTGGAGCAGATCAGCAACCGCAACACGGCCAACGATGAGCTCAACGAGAAGCTCCAGGCTGTGCTGCTCAGCTTCCAGTACATGGATGAGGGGGAGAAACAGAAAATCGTGCTGGGCGTGATCGAGGCGCTGCGCGCTCACATCTCGGCCGACACGCTGATCCACATCACCGAGCAAATGAGCCACCACGAGAAGGACAAGCTGCTGCGTGAGCTGTTCCAGGACGACATCAATCAGCTTACCGAGTGCGATACAGCGCTTTTTGCGGTCGTTTTTGTGCGTAGCCACGGCCGCTGCTAACCATTCCCTCTGCATGCCGCATAGAAAAATTCGATCCGAAGTGATCGCAACCTCGAGCGCGCAGCAAAACGCGATTCTCGAGCGCTCGGTTGCTCGCATCACACGCTTCCAGACGCTCATATGGGACAAGCTGCGCGCGAGCGCGAGCGACGATTCAGCCGATGGCGAGAACACCGTTGGGTCGCTCCACGACGACGACGACCTGTGCGATCAGGACCGCAAGGTCTTAGAAGGCATCGGCGATGTGTTGGACGACATGCACGTGACCAAGCGCCGCAACGCCGCACTCGAGGAGCAGCTACGCGAGGCCGAGCAGGCCATCAGCAACCTGCGCTGGAAGAGCAACGCCCAGCTCAATGAGGCCCAAGACGCGGCGATCCGCCACGCCAAGGAGCTCGCGGAGCTGCGAGACGAATACGCCAAGACTGTTGTCGAAACCGAGGATAAGGGGATCCAGACGGATCGCAAAGGCGGAAACCGCTCCACTGGTGCGGGTGGAGGGGACGATGACGATGACGACGACGACTCGGGCGGCGCGGGAGGCACAGGGCGCGGCCGACGGCGGCGCGGCGCGAACGGCGACGACGACGACGAGCTGATCGTCAAGAACCGCCGGCTGAACCAGCTCGGCTTCGGCATCGCGAGCCTCATCGAGCAAGCCAAGATTCCGTCGTCCAAAATCCGCAAGATCCTCGCCAAGCGCAAACCGCTCACGCTAAACGAGCTTCATGCAATCATCGTGGGCTACTACCAGGCCAAGATGTTCCAGGACGTCCAGGACGACAACGCCGGCAAGATCCGCAGTAACCTGGCGCAGTTCATCATGGACATGTACACGCTCCACTACGGGCTCAAGGACCTCGCAATCAGCCAGCTGGTGTTTCTTGACGCCTCGATCCGCAAGCACGCGGCTGAGAGCATGCGCGTGCGCACGTTCGGCCTGCTCACGGGGTCACTCGAGCCGGACTCCCACGCGTGCTCGGTCCAGGGCGTCGATTTCTTCCTCTTTGTCGTACTCGTCATCTTCAACGGTACGGCGTTCTCTTCGACTATCTCCCTTCTGAGGCGTACTGAGTTGTTTATGCTTGCCTGTGGCCCATAGCGGGAACATACAAGCGCGGCCGCAAGCAGTCGGTCCACGTCGCGCAGAACCTCAAAACCTTCTTTGGCGAGGGCATCTTTATGAGCCCGCGCAGCGTCACGCTCAAGTGTGACGTGGTGTGCACGAGCATCGACCTCATCTTCTCATACACGCGCAACGAGTCGAGCACGTCGCTCGAGCGACTCAAAGACGAGGTTCGCTCGCTGTGCCAGAGCCATCCGAGCGGAGGCATGGAAGTTGACGTCGCGTTGGACAAGATCATGAGCTACTGGCTCACGCTATACGAGCAGCAGATCGTCGACATTCACGCCATGTTCGCGCTCGTAGACACGAACGGTGACGGCACACTCGACTTCCGCGAGTTTTGCGAGGTCGTGCAGGTACTCGAGCCAGGCATGGACCGCCGCGAGGCGCTCACGCTTTACAACAAGGCCGCCGGAGACGATCACGTCATGGACAAGGACGAGTTCCTCCAGGTCATGCTCGCTCACCAGCGCGGCACGATCCTCAAGGAGTTCTACCGCGGTGAGTCGGCCAAGAAGAGCCTCTCGGCGATCCAGCAGCGCAAGCCGCTCTTCACAGGTGCAGCGTTCGCGACGGCGTCGTCGTCATCTGCGATGGCGTCGCTCTCATCAAACTCATCGTCGCATCCGCTTCAGTATAGAACGCTGAGTGGTGGCACCGCGCACCTCGACCGCGAGGAGTCGTACGCGTCGCTGGTCGCGGCCATGGGCGTCGTCACGGACGCCATGACCGACGAACAAGACGACGATGATGACGACGACGACGACGACAGCGAGTCTGCACCAGAAGCACCTGCACAAGACAGCGTCTCGTTCATGACGCTCAGTCGGCTGTCGGTGTGGGCGTCCGAGGCCAAGGGCAAGCTGATTGGCACCCAGCAACCGCTCCCCAGCATCCCGAGCACGCCGCCTCAGATGCCTCGCCTGTCGTCACCCGGACTCACGCGCATCGCCGAGCAGTCCCAAAAGACATTCGAGCAAGACGTCAACACCCTACTCGAGCAAGCGCTTGCTAAGGCTGACATTGATCTGAATGAGGTACTTTAGACTACGAATTTGAGTATCTAATTTTCTTCATGGGCTTCTGTACTCTCACAGAAGATGTTGGAACGCTTCGACGCGAGCCCCTTGCTAGTGCTCACGTGATCTTCATGATCTCACGCTCCATGTCGAGATCACGCAGCGTGATGGTGTAGGGTGGAGCCTTCTTGGTCTTCGTCGGGGCCTCCAAGACCATTTGTTCGATGCTGGCGGGCGTCGCATCCATCGGGACGTTCTGCCCGCAAATCTGGAGCACCGCCTGACCCACTAAAATGATGCCCGAGCGCTCGGCGGGGCCGGCGCTCGAGATGAACACGCGCACGAACGCTGCCTCATCCTTCCAGTTGCCGAAAAGAATGCCAAGCGGTGCCTTCGGGAACACGACCTCTTTCTGCGTGTCGAAGCAGAGGTCTTCAAGCTCACAAGCGTCACGATCGCTCGGAGTACTCACCTCGGGCTGCGTCGAAGGCGATGATGGTGACAGCGGCACGCCTTCGTCGTCACCATTGTTATTGACTCGGTTCGCAGCCACCGGTGCGATAGAGGGAGAAAGTGGTGGTGTTCTCACACCGCCCGAGATTCTGAGGAGCGGCTTCAACTGCGCGGCCTTGCGCGAGGCTACACGGGCCTTCGTCTTCGCGACATATTCGTCCTTCGCGACAAACACCGCGCGCATCGGCACCTTCTCCTCGGCGATCTGCTTGAGCATTTCCATAATGTCGGCAAAGTTCTTCCGCGCCGGAGCAAGCATGACCGTGTCATTCACTTTCCACAAAATATCTCCGCGGTCGATCACGTGACTCTTCTGCGCGAACGACGGCTCGCGAATAAAAGCAGATACCACCACGTAGTTACGCGCGTCGGCAGACTCCTCATCTGACTGTTCCCACTCAATCATTGGCGGCCACTCGCGGAGTTTGACGATGCCGTCGGGCGTCGACGCGAAGTGTAGCGTCGCAGGTCGCTTCTTCGTGTCTTTGAGGATCAACAAGATCTCGGTGAGTTCTTTGAAGCGGAGATCAACATCGTTGATCCGCGTTAAAATCTGCCCAGGCTGGATCTTGCCGCTAAGCTCCGCAGCGCTCTTCTTGCCGTCTGCGCCGGGTTCAGCAAACCCTAGCACAATCGCTCCATACGGCGCCAATGGTCGGTTGCGCAGCCGAAGCCCGAACGGACCGTCCTGTTTGAAGACCACACTAACCATCTCGGGTCGCGCGATGACCCGCTGCTGGCGGTTCTTTGCTGTGTCTTCCGGGACCAGGGAGAAGCGAAGGCGGTAGGGGAGTGGCATCTTCGCGAGCAGCTCCGTGAACTCCTCGAGTGTAAGCTTGCTGCAGGAAAGTCCATTGATCGCGAGCACGGCCGCGCCTACAGGCACTCTGGCCAAATCCGTGAAGGCGTTGTCGCCCGTTGCGTTGTCCATGTCGAGCACGCGGTTGACCACAACATACCGGTTCAGCACACCCTTGGCGAACTGGAATGGCACGCTGTTCCGCTCTTTGAACGTGCACTCGATCTCGTGCGGCTGGATATCGATTTCTTTCGCTCCGCGCCAGGCGCTCGCGGATGGCAAGTCCTCCACGCGTATATCCAGTAGCTGAAACACAAGCGGCCAGTACTTCTCCATTTGTTCATTCAGCGTCGTGAGCAGCTTGATCATGTGCTTCAATAACTTGCTCTCCATTGTCTTGCCCAAGTAGTCGCGAATCAACGCCGCAAAAGCTGAAGTTAACAAATTGTACACTGCGCTGAACCAGCTGCCTTGGACCGTGATCTTGAGCTCCTCTCGAATGTCGATCTCCATCGAGTTCAGCACGAGTGTTGGCTTAAACTCGCCCGTCTCGTGGTTTACAACGCGCTTCTCAGCCTTGAACCCAAGCGAAATGACTCCCCCGGCAAGGTCGGCATCGGCGAGGCCACCACCATGAGCGTAGGGAAAGTATTTCTGCGCAAACGTCCACTGGAACCCCTTCAACAGTGCAGTCAGATGCGTCGCTCGTACCGTGAACAGCTCTTCGTCTGCGACCGTGCCCATTCGGACCTTAACGCGCTCTTTCCTCACACGGAAGTTCGACAAGTCGAGCTTCGATAACGAATACTCGATGCCTTCTTCGACCCCAGCGATCGTGTCAACTTTGATGGTTGGGAGGACCGACATGAAAAAATCGAGGCAGTGGTCCTTCACCCGGTCGACAAACTCCTGTCGCTTTTCTCGGTTTTTCGTTAACGTTGTCCCCCAGGCTGCGATCTTGTCAAGCTGGACCTCGGAGATCGCTTTTTGCACATTCTCACAGAACGCATCAGGATTCTCCACTGACTGCACGAGCTGTTTCGCTTGCTGCATCAGAGCCTGTCCCTGACTGGTCTGCTGGAACTGGGTAAGATACTTCTCGCCGGATTCCTTCAGTAGCTCCGCGTGGGCCGTCAACTGAGGCAACAATTCCTCAGCTTTAGAGACAAGCTGCATAGGCTCTAGTGTCGTGAGCGAATCGACGCCAAGCTTGTTGCTAGCCAGCCGTTCGAGATGAAGGAGAGCCTCCTGCGCCTTGATCAACTGCGACTCGTTCTCTTGGACGGCAAGCAAGATACTATCACGCTCAAGCACGGTTTTGACCGCGTCAAACTTCGATCGTTCCGCCTCAACCTTGGTCTCAAGCACCGAGACAAGTTGAGAAAGTACAAGTCTCTGCTGTTGGAAGTCCTGCTTCTCAATCTCTTGTTTGGCGCTCTCCAACTCGGTTGATGCCTTGCTGCGCAAGCTAGCTTGAAAGTCACGGACTTCTGTGGTATCCTTCAAGCGACTGAGCACACTCGTCGCCTGTGCAAAAAAGGAAGAGATATCCCTTCCATCCAGAAATTCTGTCTCGAATGTCGCCTTCGCAGAGCTAGCAATAGCCTTCACTTTGTTCATCTCAGCCTCCCCCGCCAACTTCAGCCGCAGCGCTGCGTCTGACAAGGTGGGGTCCACAAAAGATGAGAGCAGTTCTGAATACTGGTCACTGTACGTGGCGTTGGTAGAAAGAAACGAGATCACGTCGGCGTGGTCCTCGCAAAGCGACTGAATCATCGTGTACGTCTGCTGAGCTTTCGCGTGCAGCTGTGCTGCATCCTCGCGAGTAATACGTCCTTGGAATTCCTCGTAAATGGCTTCGGTGCTCATGGGCTTCGGGACACGTGCGAGCAGGCGTAGGTCTACTACGGTCACGTCTCCTTGCTGGCTCCAAAAGCACAGAATATCCGCAAATCATTAGTTCCATATCCGCAACACCAAGCTTCGCGCAAATTCGATGTCCACGCACCGAGAAATACCCGAGTCCACCGAAATCCAGTTGAACAACATACGAGTCGGAGAGAAGTCTAGCAGTTCAGTTTCACTCCCGTCGCATCATTTCCCCCGCCTTCGTGTTACGACTCAACATCGCAAACCATCGTACCTGAACTCACAGATGGACCCAAGACCAAGCTTGGTTCGTACGCGAGTGCCCGGGACGAATCGCAGTAGGCATTTCTAAGCATTACGTCAATCCAAATGAGTGTGTTCCACCGCTGCGCACTCCGAGACAGCGTTCGCTGCGTACACTGAGCAAGACCACTCGCGAAGATCCATCGATTTCTTCATCGAGCTTGATCTCGTAATGCTGCTCGCGAAGGCTACACACACTCCAGTCTGGTGTAAGTTTCTCTCTCGCGGAAGAAGATTCACCCCCCAGATCGCTGCGCACAGACCTGTACGATTGCACAGACCCCACGACGTGTGCAGCCTCGGCAGATACCTCGCCATCCGAAGCTTGATTATCGTTACCAGTGAGACACACAACGCGTGTGCCCCGGGGGATCTCGCCACACTCGAGCATGCGCAACTCAGGCACGAGACAACCGCGCTGCGGAGGAACACAGAGACACACAAAAGCGTTGCATGATCAGAGCCCAATCAAGCATCTTTGGAGGACGGCTATACGTTATACTTACTCGTGCGTATAGCGTCGCACCGAACGCCAATTCGACCTCGACGTGGGACTTGCGGTCACTGCACCACCGAGCGAGAGACATCGACGCATTGCGACGAGTCAAGTCAGACTCCGTAGCGGAGACCATGCTTGTTTCGCACAGAATAAGGCGGTTGTACCTCGGCGAGCGCACGACGCCAGGGCCGAAAGGCGTGCCGACGCGGTCTCCGGGCGCGAACCGCAGCACGTGCGCAAAGAGCGGCGGCAGCGCCTCTTGCGACCCCGAGGTCATCGTTTTCGATCTGCGGAGAAGGAAGCTGTGTTGTCCATGAAATCGAGGTTATTACACATCTAGACGACAAATACTGATATTAGGTACTAGAGAGCATCACGTTCGTGCTGCTTTTCGGGCGAAGCCCCAAACTAAACGGTACGGTACCGGTACCAACAGAAAAGAAACGAAAGAAATGTATCCTATTTTTCTATTTGGAAGGGTTGAAGTGAACTCACAGTCCACTCACGACCACGATAGGTCGATGCGCGAGAACAGCCACTCACTGAGCGGCTACTCAGCGCGTCGCCACTGGTGCCTCATCGCACCAACGTGGTTTCCCCAAAGGTATCGCGTCATCGCCGTGACGAGCTGGATGCACGAGGCGTCCAGCCCAAGTCCCACATGCGCCGGCAGCATCGCTGCATCCACTCGGTCCATGTTGGGGTGGGCGGCGACCGCAGCCTTCCAGTCAAAGTCACTAGGTCGTGACTGCCATCCGAAGATCTCCGCTTGTAGCTCCGTTTCCGCCGCTGGTGGTCGCTCCCAGCGTCGGAGCATCGTGTTCCAAACGGCGTCGCTGTCGGGGCGGCCATGCAAATAAGACCCGTGGTACGATTGTCTCATCCGCGGTATACCGCGCATGCACAGGCCTGCGCGAGTGAAGCTGTTGGAATCGCAGCTTGTGCCAAATTTCCTTGTCCTTGGGGGCCCGGACGGATTCTGAGTGGTGTCGGTTGGTTTCTGAGTGATGATACATTTTACTGTTGGGCAGGAGCCTCGCCGACCTCCGCTTTGCTCCGGTGGCCCGAGACTAGATTGTACATTCAACGAGTGTTTGCGGGTCCGCCGTCTGCCGCTTGCAGGACCCACGCCCGCAACCTCCGCTGCGCTCCGGTGCTAGCGCGTGGGGCCCCCTGCTAATCGCGGCACGGCTCCCGTTTAAAACCTACCACTCAAAACCAGCCGGTACCACCCAGAAACTATATCATCTCGTCCTGGGGCGTGAGACTTTGGACCTTCAGCATCGCCCGATCACCGGCGGATGCACAATGCATGGCAGCCAAAAACTGAAAGAGTGGAAGTCTTGTGATTCACGGAAGGTGGGCGTCCGATTCACACGTGCACGAGTCCGCTTTCGCCGCCAGCCGGCCGCATGTATACCCTTGCAAAGAGGAGACGGCGCACGACCGAGTCAATGATGGCGTCGTGGACGTGGAGTGTAGCACTGTCAACGTGCAAAACGTCTACGAGCAACTTCAACAGCAGTACAGTATCCTCTGAAGTACGATCGTACCTATCGCACCGAGCCACTAACCTTAATATATAAAAAGCGTTCTTGATCTACCCACTTTGGGAGAATTTAGTTTGCATAATTACAAAAAGCTCTCATTTTCACCCGCGCCGAAAGACGTTCCCATTTACGAACACCTCCAGTTTTCAACTCACAGACTATCCTTTCTCCACGGTTTCAATTAGGTACGACTTTTGTGGCTTGGAGTGTCCTTAAACCCCGAAATTTTTGTGATGGACATCCGCTTTTTAGGGGTGATGTGCAGCGAAGTCAGTATAAGGGGCTTCGCCCAACTATCGCAACAACTATTGGTTCAAGCACGCTCAAGTTACAATAATTGTATTGTAGGATTTGGGTTGTTTGCCGGCCCCGAAAAATGCCACTATCTGGAGTGATATGTGGATTAAGTAGGGTTACACCATCTGATTATTCAGGGTATCGATTGGGTTACGTTCTGGTGGAGGAGAGCAAAGGCGGTTGGCGGTGGATTTGACTGCCTTTGGAAGCAGAATGCTCTCCTCCAAAGAGGAATTATTGTGCGTTGGATTCAAAATTTCCGTCCGGGGTTGAATCAATCGTGAACGAATCGCGCACGGTGAAAACCCCCACACAAAGGCTTCAAGAATCGTAGCGCTAGGTGACGGCTGGTTGTCTTGATTTTTTTGTCCAATAGATGGTGTTTTTCTTCCTCTTTATACCACTAGCCAATCAGGTGTCTTCCACGATTGGTTCCGGACTTGGCGAATCGCGCTGGATTGGAAAGTTTGGACGAAATGCACAATATCAGGTAAAAAAGAGCAAATCTGCCCCCCCCCCCCCCCCCAGCTGTTTAGAAAACCGAACAGGGCTAAATCTGTAAGCAGCTGGCTCATCACATTATTGGGGGTTACTCGACAGATTTATATCCTTACTCTGGGTTATACATCGTATATATAGCGTTACAAGAGCTAAATCTGCCAGATTTACTATTCATTTTGACAAAATCGATGGTTTCCACAATACAAACAATAATTTCTATTGTCTATTTGGAATTCGAGGCCGCGCGGATGTCATGTCTTGCGTTTATAATGGCTATCACTCATGCTTCGAACTTGGGACATATTAGCTTCTTTTTTTTGGCGCACCACCCCATCGAGCACCTCAGGCAACGGAGCAAAGAAATGAGAACATCACCATGCACACTAAACCATCCCATTTCATCCTCAGCGAGCTACAGTCACCATACATATAGTCCTAAACGACAGGAAAAATGACTATATGACTGTATATGAAAATTCGTGGAACAAGGGACAGTCTGAAATCACGAACTCGTCGCTGTCAGTGTGAAGATCTCCAGTCCCAAAACAAATGCGCCGGGCAAGCTGAGGCTGCAATGATCCAACGTTACAAGTGTTCTCGTCCTTCTCGATCGGACGCCGGCGTTGCGTTTGCCAACAGTCATGGCTTGCGCAGGAGGTTTGTCCTCTCGGCTCATCAAAGGGCGCTCGTGGCGACTGATCATCCGGTCTTCTAGCTCCTGAGCTGAGCTGCATCGACAGTCGCAGTTCTTTCTGCTATGCACGACTTTTGACCTTTGCTTCAGAGGCAAAACGCATCATGCAGTCAAAGAACTTGAGCCAGTGGAGAAAGAGGAAGCCGTTTATGTACGAACTTTCGGACAATGCGCATTGTGTGGCTTCCATAGCACCAGCCATGAGTCCTTCACGGTGCTTATTCCCTGGGTAGATGAACATGAACGGGAGGAAAGAGCCATCAGCGCAGGCACAAGCCATAGCCGTGACGTTCTATGTGTCTTTTGAGCGCACGACGTTGGCCCGCATACCCTACGAGCATATCACGTGTGGTGTCTTGCGGCCTTGGGGGCAGACACCAGTCTCATCCCAGTTCCATATCTGACTTGGACTGAAACCTGCAATCGCCGCGAGTAAGTTTGTGTAGAAGAACGTGATAAGCTCTTCGGTACTCATCTGGAAGCGACGAAGAGAGAGCACCTGAGGTCGTTTTTGCACGATTTTGTCCTTGTGGCGGCGGAAGAATCCATCGATCCACCCTTGGGTCGGGAACGTTGCTGACACTTGGCCTGGGTCGTCTTTATAGTGATCGAGCGCTACTGATCTCACGAACAAACGAAGCTCAGCAACATCCATGCACATTCCACGAATGGACCGATACATGATGACCTCCACGAGGCCTAGCTCCTTTGCCGCTGGTAGGTACGTCTCATCCCCCTGTCGAGTTCATCCACTCTGAATGTGTCGATGAAGACTGGAGCTTTTGACATCAAAACGCTGTGAAACGATACGAACCAGGCTATGCCGAGTTGCATTCGATCCCACTGGGAATGGCTTAAAATTGTCTCAAGGGGGTTGTTTTGGGCGCGAACAAAAGGAGGGGGATGGGAGAGACGTCCTGCGTTAGAATTTGGTGATTGATGGGTTCGCAAGGGAGTTCATTGGCCGTTGTGCCAGATCTGATCGGACGTTCCTCTCTCTGTTGTACACTCTGTGTATCCACAACAACCTGGCTCAAAGCATAGATACTTTTCAATTTTGATGGTGAGTCGTGCCACTGATATCACATAACCTTGGACACATGATTGTTATGGGAGCACCAAGAAAAGTCGCCATGTGGTGTCCCATTCACCATACCGTCCCACGTTTGATGTTCGAGGCATACAGTTTGGTATTGAGTACACGGTCGGTATTTTAATATCGACCGTGCGATTAAAATGCTATGCCCACACACAAATGGACAATTTTTGTGGCAACAGCGACAAGGTATGGCTATAGACGTAACACGAATTAGTTAGGCTGCAGCAGGTGCATACCCAATCAGGCATGGGATAGTTTGATGCCACCATCCGCTAAGGCCCGTAGCGGTGGTATACGGACAGGCTGATCCCGTCTAGATTCAGTGTATCCTGTATGCTTTTACCAATTCGCTGAGTATCGTTGCAACCACTTTTAACATCACCACTATCACGTCGGGCTTGACAAACAGCAGGGCCAGTCAGTCATCACAAATAAAAAAATGGTTTTCAGGTGGTGGGTGTAAAGATTGTTCTGGATGCGGATCGCCAGTATAATCTGCCTGGTTTGCAGGCTTTGCAGGCTGCATCCACTTGAAACACCGTCGCGGCTGAGACAACTGATGGTATGGAGAGGGATCTCTGGTATGCCGCCGCTTTGGCCTCCTGGTCTGGATAGTCTGTGATAGTTCCTGGTATGGGAAGCCATTGTGCAGGTACACACGTGCGAGGGCGTGGAGAGCGTGATGAAAGAGAACGGTCGATCCCAGTGAAGCGCTGAGGATCACCGTCTGGACCTTCGTCCG
>JAMFLL010001106.1:0-20029 GCA_027475725.1 Pythium rhizo-oryzae | reverse complement strand
TGCTGGCCCGGGCAAATGTCCAGCGCGCCGCGGCAGATCGCCGTCTCGTGGCGCAGCAGCGTCACACGCAGCAGCGCCTCGACAAACTGAGGGTACGTGAGCTGCTGGCGCGAGACGATCGCGGCGCCCACGCCGCTGCTCTGCGGGCGATGGGCCGTGCTCAGCTCGGCGTTGAGGTCGAGGCACTGCTGGAACACGCGCATCGCGCGGCTCTCGTCCAGCGCCACGACTGCGGGCGCCTGCGCGGCCTGGTCGGGCGAAGCGCGTCGCGGCCGTCTCGCCTCGGCATTCGGCGGCGGGATCACGTGGAGCGCGCGCAAGACCGAGAGGAACCCGAAAAAGTTCATGGTCGTGGCCGCGGGCGTCTGTAGGCGGTCCATGCGGTAGCTGTCACTACGGACGCGCACGACACTGCGCGTCGCGGTCACGGCAGCCGCGGCGCTTGTGATCGTCTCGAAGAAGAAGCTGCTGAGCGCGCCCTCGTGCTTGGAGAGGATGTGGCGCAGCCGGCGTCCCTGGCGGTCGCCGCGGTCAAAGAGGAAGACGTCGCGGAAGTGCGTGGCGTCCTGCACCTGCGCGTACACGGCCACGTGGTCGGTCATGAGCACGCGCACGGCCTCCGAGAGCTCGATCCCGTCGGCCGCGAACGCGCGGAACTGCGTCGGGTGCGGCGCGTGGGCTGCAAGCATCTTGGCGGCGTGCGTGATGAACGCGATGAGCCCCTCACGGCGCAGCGGTGTCTCGGTGAGCCCGAACTTGGCTGGGTCCACGCACGGCACGTTGAGCGCTTCCAGTAGGCCAAGGCGGTTCGGGATCTGCAGCAGATCGGACGCGAAGAACTGCGAGGACGGCGGTGTATTCGCGAGCGCCGTTCGACCGGCGAACTGCCGAAAGTAGAGCACGAGCACGCGGTACCAGCGTGCGAGAATGGCCTTGATGCGCTTCCGCTCGACGGCGTCGCGCACGACGCGATCGAGATCGCTGTGCGCCCAGTCGAACTCGAAGAGGGCGGAGAAGAACTCTGGGTCAACGACGCCCATGCCCGAGAGCACGTACGGGTCAGGGTGTGCGCCACGTCCGTCGTCGTGCTCAGGCGCCGGCAGCTCGATGATGACCACATCGGGCTCGCACGGCGTGCCCTGGGTCTTGCTGGACACAGCCCGGGAGGAGAGCTTGGGGAGCGACAGACTTGAGTGTTCCTCGCCCGGTGCCATGGAGAAAACGATGCTCGAGTGGAAGTCGTAGAGGTTCTTCTGGAGCCGCCGCTTGGCCGCGCTCGGCTTGTTGCGGACGGGCTTCTCGGATTGCATGGGCGACGTCGCCCAGTCGACGCGAGACCTGATTGATGCGAGCGAGACCCCGGTCGAGAGTCGGTCTCGCGAGTTTAAGTCGGTCGGCGTCTCGAGTGACGGCAGCGTCGGCGTGGACGCACTCGGGCTGCCACGAGTGCCCGGACGGGAGCTTGATAGTTGACTTGCCTTGGACATTCTTCTTGACGTGCGGAACGACTCCTGGCGACTGGAGGAGGACGGCAGACTTGTTCGCTGGTTGTCTTCATCCTCGCGTCGCTGGCTTGGCTCGAGCAGCGCCAGCCAGAGCGGCTTTGCCGAGGCTCGTTGGCGTTCTTGTGGTGTGCATTTGAGTGGAGAATTGAGTTTCGAGGACGCGAAAGGGTGGCGAATCGGTTTTCTATTGCTACGCCATTCTACATACTCGGCCTCCTGGCGATCCAGCATGGCGCGGATCGCATGGCTGTCACGAGACGTTGCTTTGAGGTACGGCGAGCAAACCACCGGTGCGTCCATCGTCGGCGACTCGCGTCGATGTGGTAATCGACGCCGGCGGTATGGTCGATTTCTGTGGTGGGCTTGTACCTTGAAGATTTAAAATAGATCGCGCTCGAAGCTCTCTAATGTACCATCCTTCTCTGCTTTGCGTTGCCGGAACTGCTGTGCCTTGGCCTTGGACACATACTTGAACTTCGCGATCTGGGGTGACGTGTTAGTGCCTGCAGTCTCTTTGACTTCATCAAAACACAGCGTTTTCGTCGGGCTGGAGGTTCCTGACTTGGTGCTAGATACCTCTCCCGCTTCATGCTCGTCATGTGATGATTTGGCAATCGTCGCTTTCGACTCGTGGTGATCTTCGTCATCCGATGGGTACACTACCGAGCCATCTTGAACCGAAAGGGGAGAGAAGAGGAGACTCGTGCAGCCCGAGAGCAACTGAACAGAGTGGCGTCGATCAAGGAGAGATGGCTGAGCGTCGACCGACTCATCACTCTGACGGACTGCAAGAGGTGGTCGATTTGCGCCGCCACTCCGATGGTTCTTTCCCTCATCACCACGATCGAGACTGCCACTTCCATCCATCGTGATCGGAGTCGCAAGTAGATCGGGCAGCCCACTGCGGCCTTTCTTTGGTGATGGCGTAGAAGCACCACTGCGGGTCCCACCGGGAGCTGACGGAAACGTCTTCTGGCTCGACGAGTCCATCGAGTTGCGTGGCCCAGGAGACGATGCTCTGCTTGAGGATGCTGAGCCAACCGTCGGGAACGCTTGAGATGACAGCAGCGAGGCGACGTCTTCGTACGTGGCAGAGCCGCCTCGATGCTCAGACCCCTGCGATGGTGATTGTGCTGAATCCACCCCATAGCTTCCACGCCGGCGAAGAATGCCATCTCCGTCAGCTCGAATCGGCACTGAATGCTGCTTGCGCAGACGACTGCGCATGTGCTTTGCTGCCATCGCCTGAGCGAGCGGGAGATCGATAGGAACGGCCATCTTACTCTTGGAAGGCGACACGACAAGAGCGGGCGATGCTGAGCCACTTCTTCCTGGAGAAAAGGCTTCCAATGATGGACGGCGTACAAACCCTGCGGGCGAAGTGCTTGAGCCAGGTCCACGGCGGTAGCGAGGAGAGGCAGCATGCATGGAAACCCTCAAGGTCGGGTCGGAAGCGCTCTGAGTGTCCGGAAATAATGGTGGACGGTGCTTTGGCCGCACTCGCACGTGAAGGACTTCGTTCGGCATGATGTGCAGCGGTGAAAGCACTTCTGATCCATCAGAAGCAGTGATACCTAGGGGACGGTTAAAATGAGCATGGGTGAGCGACAAGGCATCGCCAAAAAAGATTCGTCGAGCGTACCTTCGACTGTGTGCGCATGCAGCATCCGTCGTAAGTTCTCGAACAGTGCCCGCTGGTTCCACGACTTGTTTACGACAAAGCGCACTTTTCGTGGACTCTTAAGTCCTTCAACTACAAGCGTCACGCACAGCGAATCTTCGGTGCTGATGTCCATCGAGAGTCGCCGACGAACCCGATCCACCAGGGGCCCGGATATCACGCGATACATAGCGTTCGAGAAGATACTTGCGTTTGGGCTCTTGATTTCGGCTGTAGTAGAATCCGGTTCTCCTTTCACAGTGTCTTCTTCGTCATCAAAGGATGATCCAGTTGTGCTCGTCGGTTCGTCGAGACAGCCATCGTCTTGATCAAAGCCACCGGCCACCTCGGAGGCCCGTGTGTAATCGTCTTGGGCAGCTTGGATGCCGTGGTTCGACACCTCATATGCGAAAGTGACGGCGCAAACGGACAGTGGTCCAAAGATGACACCCTGAAACCGAAACACCATTGTCTCCTTATTAGCCACAACAATGAACAGCAAGACCTTGCCGTTGACGAGCACGAACCTCGAAGCCGAACACGTACACACCGAACACGACACTGAGCGCGGAGACGTACGAGTTCAGGGCAACGATGCTTTTCTCGTACAGCATGTCATCGAGTAGAGTAAAGGCGAAGTACTGCACCCCAAACAATGCGATCGCCTTGATGAACGACGAGGTGACCCAAATTGATGCGACCCATGGCACGCAGACCAGGTACGGAGGGATGATCGGCACAATTGAGATGAGAAACGTCAGAGTCGTGGCGAGGTACACGAAGTCAGCGTTCTGTCCCATATTGTATATGTAGAGGTTAGCTCCAACACGGTTATCACACCATTACCATGAATGCAAGAGTCACGTACCACCACACTGAACGACACCAGTGTGACCAGTGCGTGAAGACTCGACATCTTAAGCGGCAAGAAGAACACGCCTTCGACAACTTTACGGAGTGAGTGCACGACTTGCGGTCGCTTCTCGACTTGGATGGGCAATAAATCCTCCACGAAACGCTCGATTGGGTCCCAGTTCGTACATAGCAGATAGAATAGCGACGAAATGAAGAAAAAGGCACGAACACCGAGACTCACGAACGCGATGATGAGTGTAAACACCAAGAAGATGAGCTGTGCGACGGAGCCGAACGCGATGGAACTGACCTCGATACCTTTCGATGTCCAGTCCGTGAGCTGCACCGACGTCAGGTTTACCGAGTCCACTTTAGAGTAAGCGAGCGACACGACTTGAAACAGGGTCATGTTCTCGGGGAGTCCAAACTTTCTGTACAGCGGCTCGCTCGATGTGAGATTCCCGTCCCCAGCCTTTCCATCAAGGTAGTACGTCTTCACGAGGCTCTTGACGGGTGGCCACCACATTGTATCATTGTAGTTGTCTTCGACGCCACTCAAGGCCGCTGAAATCATGGCGCGGCTGTTTTCCACTTGTTCGCTCCAGATCTCACGGGTGCGCTCGTCATTGATGAAGTTTTTCTGAATCCAGGTCGACAAGCCTGCTGCTGCGCGGCTGCCTTCCATGTAGCTTTCAGTGCCAAGGTAGAACATGACGAAGATTCCCTGTGCATGACAGTTACGTCAAGTTACGTCAAGTCACATGCTCGAAGTCAAACTAGCAATCAATGCACGAGCACGTACCGTGACGAAGAAACCGAGGATCAGAAGCATGGACACGAGTACTTCGTCCGAGATGAAGTATCGGTAGTAGAACACACGTCGGTCGAGGATTTTGATGAGACTGAGCAGCAGGATGCAGACGCCAATCCCCACATGGAGGAACGAGACCATCGAGTACATGCGCATCCAGATCGAGACGGCACCGATGAGCGTAAACACGAAGATGCCATAGTTGAGGAAGAGCTCCTTGCCCGTGCGGCGCGCGCCGTGCGGGTGGTACAGCAGGATCTCGCAGGACTTGGTGAACACGCACGTCAAGAAGCCCTGTTCGATCACCACGTCAGTCGCTCCATACTAGTATTCCTCCCTCAACGTTCTCCACCACCGGAACAATGCCCACAGGAAACCAAACGCACATGCTTGTCGACGTCCGGGTCGTCGCTGAGGTACTGGAGCACCGAGATGACGTTGTTCTTGGCCTGGCGCAGCGCCTGCGAGAAGAGGATCGCCCAGACGATGAGGCGCAGGTAACTCTCGAAGAGCAGGAAATTGAAGTAGAAGATGCCGATGATCAGCACGGTCGAGAGGTTGCCGATCACCTACGGCCAGCACGCGAGAGCGTGAGGAAGGGGAAGGGGAGGAGGACTCTGCGCGTCCGCTACTGACGCACCTGCGCGAGGATGGCCTCCACGAACTCCGTCATCGCGGTCGGCGCGGCGGCGGACGGCGGCGCTGAGTTTCGCTTTTAGCCCAGGGGAAACCCACAACGTCAACTTCCAACCAGAAAGAAACGCAGCCGCCGGCTTTCGCTTCTCCCCAACAGCGATGACGCGAAAGCGCCGGCAGGACATGACCGTCGGTTTTAAACGTCTGTATAAAACACACAGTTGAATGCCATTATCTTCATAAAAAACAAGGTACTTCTGCTGACCAGTGTTTGTGTTTAAAACGTGCAGTGTCGGAGTGATGGTTTTTGACGTTTTCTGGAGCCATCCGGATGGTTCAACGGAAGGGAGCCATCTTCTGCACCGCACACTCGTCGAGTGGTCCGCGATCGTTCATCTGACATCAGAGAACCACTGGGCAAGACCTTCAAGGCGTCGAGTTGGTGTATCTAGGTAGGAGCGCTCCGGCTCATCTTGCGTGGTATGAAAGCCATGAGTAGCTATTTTGGAGGCATAGAGGTGGTGGACTCATTCGAATCGAATCTCCGGGACTTCTAGAAGAACAAGAGGTTCTTCATGGCCTCCATCTCCTTCTGCTCCATCGTTTTCCCTCGATCATTGTCATCGGCTGCACGAGCGCTTGCGCTGGCTGCGAACGCGTCGGAGCGTGTCGGGGACGCAGGCGCGCCGAAGCTGTCCTCGAGCATGGCCACAGACGATTCCACGGGCGATGCCGGTCGTTCGCCGATCTCCGACTCGGGGATCAACTGGGATCGATTGAGCTTGGGTGGCTTGTCATCGCTCGCCAGACTGCCTTGACTCTGGTCGCTTGCTGCACTGCCGCCCACGATGAGTCCGTCCCAGATACTGGAGGCTGGCCTCATGCTCGCCTGACGGGCAGGCTGCTGCGACGCGTACTGGTCCTCCATCGCGCTGGGCTTTCTCGAGTTCTGACGGGTCGGAGACAACTGTGGCTTGGGGGCAAACACTGCGTCATCGATTCCGTAGCTCTTCGCGAGATCCTCCATACTGAGCTGAACGGACGGCGCGATCGGAGGTGGCGCATCTCGTTTGGTTGGCGCGTTCTCACTTGACGAAATGAGCTTCTCGACCTCGTACATGCGCGGCATATCCCACGTCGTCTGGACCGCCGCAGCGACCGTCGGCGGCACGAAGATCTCGTCCACGGACGAGCGGCGCCGAGATGAGTTGGGGGAAGCCGACCCCGAGCCGGACTGCTCGCGCGCAAGACGGAACTGAAGCCGCATTTTGATCTTGTCCATCTCCGCCAACATGTTCTTGATCTCCGCCAGGTCTGCCTCCACGAGTTTGTGCTTGGCCTCGGCCGCCAACAGCGCCTCGTCCTCTTCTTCTTCCTCCTCCTCCTCCTCGTCCTCGTCCTCTTCCTCCTCCTCCTCCTCTACGTCGCTTTCCTCCCCGCTGAAGTCGCTATCCGATCGCTCGTCATCGTCATCGTCCGAGTCTCCTCGCTGCCGCGCCATAGCCGTCCGAAGGTGGGGCCACCTCACACACGTTGGAGGCAACCAGTCTTTTCCAACAAGAGCAGCGACGTTTCGTGCGTAGTTTCCGCTTAAGTACGACTATTCTCATTGGTGGAAATCCGATCTTCGATGTTGAAGTGGCCGCCTGCCAGCGCATTTCTCGTTCTTAGTGGAAGCGTTTGCGTGACGGCAGAACTCAGCTCTCTTCAGACCCACATGAAGCCATTACAGCCTGGAACGGTTCTCCGCGGCACAGCGTGGGCCGATCGAGTTGTCTGTGGCGGGCGCGCGTCCGCCGCGTAATGGCCAGGACTAACGAGACGAGGCGGGGCCTCCCCTAATGTATGTCCATTCTGGTGGTGGCGTTGCACCACAGCACTGGCTTCTGGCTTTGTTTGACTTGGCGTCCGCATCCTCCATCTCCTCCCATCGCTGCTCCTTCCTCTACAATGTTGGTTTCCACATCAATACGGTGCCCCAGCTGATCCCCCTCGTCAACGTCCGCCATGGCGATCGTGTCGCGGATGGATCTCCTGGCAATTCAGCTGGTGATCGGGACGTCGCCACGGAGGAGAGAGCACTGTCCGCCCAACGCCGGCACGAGAGGGAGGGAGGAGGACACGGACAACGCCGACTCTACGCGGCACCCGATCGAGCCAAACGAACCGCCTCGGATGAGAAGAGGGAGAGAGAGGAAAGCGGGAGGATGTGGCTCCAGCTGGCTCGGCATCAGGGGCCCGGGACAACCAGGATGGAACCGAAGATCTATCCCCGTAGCGCCAGGGTTTCCGTGAACCACCAGGCATGCGGACGATCGTCAGATGTCCGGCGCGGCACCTGTTTCCCCCACACACGCCCCGCTGGCTCCTCCTCTTCCACACCGACAGCAACCTACAATGGGACGACGCCAGACGATCTGACCACACGACCGCCATCGTGGCCAGCTGGTTTTGAGCCATCCGAATAGTCTGTAGGATCTCAGTTTCGATTGGATCCCGGAAGCCCTACCCGCGACGCCGGTCTCTTCCATTGAGACCTAACCCCTTTTTGATGGTCTGGGACGATTGGCGCCGTCTCTCTCTCGTTTTCCATGCTTGTGTGGGAGGGTGTCTCTCTCCCCAGAAACATCTCGATCTTTGTATGCTGCAGCGGCTGGCCGAGTGAGCTGCTGCCACGTGAAAGGTCCCCCCAACGTGTTTTGATGAGCGCGCCCCTCGCTTCAATTCTCCCTCGATCCATCTACCTCCTAAATCGTATAGTCTATTTCGACAATCCACCATTCAAATGCCTTCAACAAAGCATCTAACTGTTTAATTTAGTGCCCTCGAGGGTGCTCGTTTCCTCTCCCCATCAGAAATTCAGACATCCGTCAGCGTCGCTGATTGGCTCAATCGCGAGCGAGGGAGAACTGAGCTGGCCGCGGGGGGAGAGCATTCCCGAGGGAGGGGGAGCGGAGCGGAGCGGAGGGGAGCGACGCGGCGCTCGGCTTGTTGCCGCGCGGCCGCCCTGCTCCCTCGCTCGCTCACTCTCCAACCTGCAGCCGACTCCCGAAGTCCAAGCTACTCGACCACCCCTCCCCTCCGCTCCCCCCCTGTGAGATTGATCTCCGCTAAGATGCGAACGACTGGAGTGCTGCGCTTGCTGGTGCTCGCCGCCGCCGCCATGGCCGCGTGTGCGCACGCCGACGCTGCGCCGCAGGAGCGTAACCTCGCGGTGGCCGACGGCCTGGCCGCCGTGGCCCAGCCGCAGGCCGCCGTGGAGGCCTCGCACGTCTCGCGTGTGCTCCACAAGAAGAAGGAGGAGGCTCCGGCTCCCGCCGAGGAGGAGGAAGAGGAGGAGGACGAGACGCCCGCCGAGACCACGCCGGCGCCGACCAAGAAGAAGCACCACAAGAAGGAGGAGACGCCCGCCCCGGCGCCTGCTCCGGCTCCGGCTGCGACCACCGCGGCGCCGCCCGCGCCTGCTCCGGCGCCGACGCCGGCCCCTGCTCCGGCCCCGGCCCCGACGGAGGCCGCGGCTGCGGAAGAGGACGCCCCGGCGCCCGCCCCGACCAAGAAGCACAAGAAGAAGGATGCTCCGGCCCCTGAGCCCGCCCCGGCTCCGGCCCCGGCTCCTGCTCCGGCCCCCGCCCCGGCTCCGGCTGAGACGAAGAAGGTCAGCGACAAGCGTACCAAGGGTTACAACAACACGGGTGTGATTGATGGCTCGTCGGAGGGTTCCGCGGAAATCGACAAGATCGATCTGCGCAACGCCGACAACTGGATCAGTGTGTACAACGACCCGCCGCTCCTCGTCATCAAGGCCTCGCTCTACGCCTTCATCTCGTACAATGACTCGCGCGTGTGTGACTCGTTCAACATGACGCTCAACGCTGTCGAGCAGAAGCCGGACGGCAACGGCACGAACCAGTACCACGTTGTGACCTACATCAACTGCACGAAGAACGGTGTGGACGAGACCCCGGGCCGCTTCATCCTGAACTTCATCCCGGAGGGCAAGCGTCTCCTTCTTACCGAGTGCGGTCACCGTGAGGAGGGTGAGATCGTAAACTGGCTCAAGATCACGGACGAGGTGCCGGAGTGCATGACCCCGCACGAGCGTAAGAGCTTCCTTGCCCAGCCGATGAAGCACATCCACGCCTCGAACGGTACCGGCACGGACGTTGCGCCGAAGCAGACGAACTTCCTTGCGCGCCTCGAAGAGCTGGACGGTCGTGAGGTTGCCATTGCTGGATCAGCGACGGTCGCGCTCATTGCCGTTATCGTGGTCATTGTCGTGTTCGTGATGCGCAAGCGCAAGGCTCAGAAGGACCTCGAGCGCACGATCGCCGGAGCGAAGGCGGAGCACGCGGACGACGAGGACGACAAGACGGACAAGGACGAGGACGAGGACGAGAAGAAGGACAAGAAGAAGGAGAAGAAGGGCGACGAGGAGGGCTCGTTCGTCAACTCGCCGGCCGTCAAGGTCTAAGCGCGTTTGCTTGGGACTCTTCCACCTGCGGGTACCACCTCTTCATCCTTAGAGCAGTCTTCTCTCTTTCCAAGTCGCGTTTCCAGCCCCCTCGATGTCAATCTGGGATCGCTCGCTGAGTGGGTGCGAGCACCTTGAGATGCGCCACGATTGAGTGTGTTATATTTTGTTCCAAATACAAGTGCGAATTACTACCCTCTCAGACAGCTTTGTCCACTCATGCAGAGTCGCTGCTGTAGAAGCGCACGGTGCCATCGTAGGACGCCGTCGCGAGCTGCGGGTGCAGCGGATTGAACGCCACTGAGGTGACCACGTCGGTGTGGCCAGCGAGCCGCTTGAGGCAGCGACCTGTGCGGATGTCATACAGGTACGCTAGTCGGTCCTCCGAGCCCGTAGCGACGTACCGCATGCACGGACTAAACGCCACGCCGAGGCGGTGGACACGGTTGACGTGCTCGCCGAAGCGCATGACACAATTATCAGCGCGGATGTCCCACAAGTGGACCGTGTTGTTGGGCGCGCTACTGAGCAGCAGGTCATAGAAGTTGGCCGGGTGGCTGACAAAGCAGGACGCGCGCGGCAGCTCGACGCCGAGCGCGGCGCGCGCGTGGGCGTCGCGGATCACGCGCGCCGTGCGGCCCACAGCCGCGTCGACGATGCGCAGCGAGCGGTCCGAGCCGGCCGCGAGCACGATCGCCGAGAGGAACGAGCCGTTCACGCACGTGAGCGCGGTGAGGCTTTGCATGTCCGGGAAGAGCCACTGCGCGACTTTCTTCTTGCGGCTGCGGTTCTCGTCCTGGAGCAGATCGTTCTTCTTGGCCTTCTTGGTCTGCGCGCGCGCGTGGAGCACATCGATCTCGAACTGGTGGAGCCGCACGGCGTTGCCGCTCGCCGATAGGATGAACTTGTCCATGTAGAAGAACATGGCGTCCACGACATCCTGCTTGATGGCCTTCTTGGCGCTGCTGAAGGGCGTCGCGGCGCTGCTAGCAGGCTTGGGCGCGCCCCCGTGGAGCGTGAGCGACGCGACGTCGCTGTCCGCGAGCCACACGCGCGCGGTCTTGTCGCTCGATGTGGAAAGCACGAGCTGGTTGCTCTGGCTCCATCGCACGGAGCGCACGGCGTGGTCGTGGCCCGAGAACACGTTGCCCTCGCCCTGAAACTTGCTGAAGGGCAGCTTGGAGATCAGCGCGATCTTGTCGCTGCCGCCTGACGCGAGCCACTTGGCGTCGGCCGAGTACTCGATGTGGTGGATCGCGCCCTGATGGAGCGTCTTGGGTGGCAGCGCGTTCTTCTGCTGGAAGTGCTGCAGCAGCCCGCACGTCGTCGGGTACTCCTTGAGAAAAGACTCGATCGACGCCTGCGGCCGCGACGGTGGCGTGGCCGTAGCGCTAGCCTTGCGCTCGGCGATCGACTGGCGCTTGGGCGCGCCGAACTGTGGGTGCGGCGGCGTGGAGCCGTACCCGGACGACTTGATGCGGGTGCGGAATGTAATGGGCTTGTCCAATGTCTTGCCTTTGGCTGTGTTCGCGGTTGGCGGCGCTTTCGTGGACGCCAGCGGCGGCAAATTGAGCACGCTTTCCTTGGGTGGCGGGCCTGTCGCAATCACCGATATCCGCTCGAACGCGCCTGCAGTTGAGGTGGCGCCGTCGCCGCCTCCGTTGGTGCCGTGAACGTGGTCGTCACTGGTCTGGTTGTTGGAATGACCTTCACATGTGCCGGGCGAGCCACGCACTCGGGCGTCGCGATCGCTAGCAATTGCGCAGCTAATGACCGTGAAGCACGGCAGGAACGCACTAGCGATGCCGCAGTAGACCATATCGGACCCCTCGGGCGTGTGGAAGCTCACATCCCGCGCAACGGCGACCGGTTCCAGCGACATTTTCGAGTCGGCTGGGCGGAGAGGCGTCTGGAAATCGTGGAGGATTTTGAACTCGTACGAGAATGCGTTCATTGCAATGAGGTGGCTGGTAACAGCGAGTACGAGGAACTGCTCGCGGTCCAGAAGCTCCTGCTCGCCGTGCGCGTTGAACGCTGGACGACTCGAGGAGGAACCTAGGGACTCAGCGTGGAGCGAGTCCACGCACAGAAACCGCATAGCGAGAACGGGACACGCGATCTCAGCGATATGGTCGGGGTCAGTTGCCACAGGCAGTGATCGCTTCCGGTCGGCAAAGTCGCTATAGCTGACGCGGGTCGCCGTATTGGCAACCATGCTTTGGATCTGCGCTGTCTCATGAGCGCGCTCGCTTCGCGCCCACGGCGGCAGCGAGCTGATGACATTCGGAGACTCGCGCAGCACTTCTTGGATTTCCTCCTGACGCTGCAGGTAAGCCTTTCAACCACGGCGCAAAAAATCCAGGTTTTTTGCAAAGCAGTAGTGCGTACCTGCTTTTGCCGCGTGAGCCGTCGCATGAAGGCCTCGACGTTGAGCGTCGCGTGCTCTCTCGCAAAGTTCTCGTGAAGCGAAAAGACCTTGATCATGCCGTCACCAAAGCCGAAACAAGCATCTCCCGTCATTGGATTCAGCGCAAGCGACAAGATCGGAAACGCAGAGAGCACGGCCGACTGAAAGAGCAGCGTCTTGGCTGCGAGGTCCCAGATCTGGTTCATCGCGTGTGTCAGCGTGCGCTCAACACCCTCCACACCGCTTAGTACGCACTTTGAAGGTCCGATCTTCCGAGCACGAGACCAGCAAGTGTTGCCGGATTGGGTGGAACTCGCACTTGGTCACCTACAAAGCTCACACGCACCACGGGCATTTCAGCGCCGTTCGCCCTTGCTCGGCAAAGCGCAGTAGTATCCAAGCGCCGTACTGTACCCTCGCGAGGTGGCCCTCGAGCGTCGCGAGTGTGTCGCCCGTGTGGACGACGCGCACAGCGATCTCCCGCTCGCACGCGATCGCAAGCAGCGTGCCCGTGTGGTCGAAGGCGACGCACGCGGGCTCGGCAAGCGGCGCATCGTCGATCACGCGCTTGGACGCGTGGAACGACGCGTCCAAGTGCCACACGACCACGCTGCACTACCGCACGGCTTAGCTCGCGTGGTGGAAGAGACCAGACCAAACGCACACGCACGCACCAGTCGCTGGAGGCCGACGCGAGCAGCACGTCCGTCGAGTCCTGGAACGCGTGGAACGCGAGGCTCGCGACGCGGTCCGCGTGGCCGCCGAGCTCGAGGTCGTCGCGCGGCTCGTCGGTCTCGGGCCGCGCGGGCCACGCGCTCGGCCGCACGCGCACGACCGCGCGGTGGTCCGCGAGCTGCAGCCCCAGCGCCGTGCAGCGCTGCGTGGCGGCGCTGGCCGTGATGGCCGCGCCGGGCCGCCACTGCCACGAGAGGTCGGCCGCCACCTGCATGTTGTATCGAAAGGCTTCCCTTCAAGCTCGCGCGTTTCCGCGCAATGGCCGTGCATCGTGTTTTGGAATATGGCGTGTATCCTTTTCAGCCAATCCTGTGGCCGCATTTCGGTTCCGTTTGGTTTGGTGCCGCCTGTGAGTGCCCGAGGTCGGGCAGGTTAGACGCGGAGGAGCATGGACATCGATGGCGTGGACGTGGACGACGGCGCCATGGCGAGCGGCGGCTGGCGCGCGTCGCTCGCGCCGGCGGTGCTGACGCTGGACGGCATGCCGACGCTCGCGGCGCTCGGGCCCGGCGGCGCGCCCGTGACGCGCTTCGCGTTCGACGCCGCCTCGCTCGGCGCGTTTCCCGCGTTCCCGGCCGCGACGCTCGCGCCGGAGATGGCGATGATGAAGGAGCAGCAGCAGCAACTGGCGCAGCTGCATCATTTCACCCTCCAGCAACACCACCTCCAGCAGCAACAGCAGCAACAGCAGCAGCTGCAGCCCAAGCCAGCGCCTGAGCCGGTTCCGCCGGCGCCGCAACCGCCGCAGCCCAAGCAACTACTGCCACGCCCACCTGCCACCGAGACGACGCACCCCACGGACGAGACGCCGCCGCCACCACCCGTGGCTCAGACGCCACCGCCTGCGCCAGTCGTAGATGGCAGTGAGAAAACGGAGCCGCCTTCGATGATCGACCTAACGGTTGAGGAGCCCACGGCGACGCCCGTAAAGTCAGAACCCGAGACCGCACCTTCGACTGCGTCCGCCTCACTGTCCAAAGTGTCGCCACCAGTGAAAGCGGCGAATGCGATTCCGACGGATGTCCATGAGATCATGGTCCGCGCCAAGGAGTTCCGACTGAAGGCGTGCGTTGCAAGGACAAATCTTGCTAGGCAGTTCCGCGCGGACACTAACCTGTGCTTTCGAGTATTGTGATAGCCCGAAGCAACCGACCAAGAAGCTGACAGAAAGTCGAGCTACGGGCGAGCGGCCGCTCGACGTCGCGCTCGCTGAGGCGAGAATCATTACACAAAACGTGTACGTCCAGAGAAAACCACGCAAGTGGGAAGAGGTGCGTGCCCATTACGCCAAATCTCAAAAAGTGGCGACTGGGATTGCTTTAACACACCGTTGGTGGGCATATAGGACGAAATCCCTATCTGTTCTTGCAAGCGCCCAGAGGGAGACGATCAAATGGGTTGCATGGAAGACTGCGTCAATCGAGCGGTTAGTCGGGATAGCGAGGACTGCATTGTCTTGATTGAGGCTTGAGCTAACGCGATAACTTTCGTAGGCTCTAATCGAGTGTCTCGCCGACTTTTGCCCGTGCGGTGACAAGTGTGACAACCAGCGGATACAGCGAGGTGTTATGCCAGTGTCTGAAGTGATCAACGCAGGCAAGAAAGGCCTCGGCATCATGGCACGGCAGTTCATCAAACAGGGCGACTTTGTCGCGGAGTATATGGGCGAGATCGTCACCGAGCAAGAGTACCATCTCCGGCGACTAGTACGTTATGAGCGCAGCGCCCTATGCAATGTCTGTTTCTTATAGTGTATATCGTCTCCTCGTAGCGGTATCACCACGAGAAGCATCGGTACATGATGGTGCTCAGCGGCGGGGAAGTCATCGATGCCACCCGCATGGGTGGGCTCGCTCGCTTCATCAACCACAGCTGTGAGCCAAACTGCGGTGTCGAGAAGTGGGAAGTGGATGGAGAAGAGCGATGCGGGATCTTTGCTCTGAGGGACATCAACTCGGGCGAGGAACTCTCCTTCGACTACAAGTTTCAGTCGTTCAGCGCATTGGTACGAATACCTCCTCATCTTCTGTCGGACACGTAAGCTACCTTTTTCTGGTGTCTCTGACGGGTGCGATGCGTGTAGGAAATCACAACGTGTCTTTGCGGCTCCGCAAACTGCCGCGGCTACATCGGCGTCAACAACCGCAACGGCAAGCATATCCGGAAGAGCAGTGCATCACACACTGTTGTCCAAGTAGAGCGAGGTAAACCACTTGATCCGATCACCAAGCAAGGGCGGTCCAGCCGAAAGGTACTCTCGAGCCGTTCTCCCGCTCTTCCCTATCTGTACACAGCTAACCTGCGTCCGTGCAACTCTCACAGACGCTAGAAGCCGCGCTGGAGCGTATGTACCGCGCGCTCGCCGGCCATCGCATGTTCACGCGCAAGGAGATCGCCATGCTGCTGGACTCGCGCCTGCTGCTCAAGCGGAACGTCGCACGGCATCTTGAGGAGAATCTGCGGTTGCTCTGCCTGGAACCTTACTTTGTCTCAGAAGACAAGGGAGAGTTTGGTGACATGCAGCCCGTGTTCAATGTGCGTGAGCTGCCCAACTTCCCGCCGCGCCGCGAGGACTTGACGAGAGCCGCACGCCAGGAGCGCCTTGAAGTTGTCCTGGAGCGGTTAAGAACCCAAAACTGCTAGAATGAAGCCATCCAACCGATCCGATTGGATTAAAATGACCAATCGGTTCATAACTGTTCTTGGTGTCGATGGTGGTGTGGAGTTTGCGGACTTCGTTCGCCGTCGGCAAAAGCATGGAACGCGCGTGAGTGATACCCACACATCGAAGCACCTTGCATGATGGCGGCCCTTTGTTTCCTCTTTGCTTTCATGGTCTTCTCCATCCGAAGAAAACAAAGCAAAACAAAGATAAGCATCTCCACCGCCGATTCCGTCGTCCCTCCATCTGGGCACACACGGGCTGTTCTCCTGAAGCCGCACAGAGGAAAGGCGGCAAGGTTTCCTCTGCATTTCATCCAATCCACACCCTCAGAATGTAAAATTTCAATCTTTATTGGCTGAAAATCATAGCATGCGTACTATTTTATCCAATCCGAAGACGTCTTTCCGCCACTTCCTGCGTTCCAGCGGCTGACCTGGGCTTGTTTTGAGTTGCGCGAGAGAGAGCACACACACGCCACCGCCGCCGCTGTGCCAATCCGCGCCCGCGCGATCGCCGTCGCCGTCGGAACCGATCTCCGCTCCTCTCCTCCGTGCTCTCCTCCTCCCCTCCTCCTCCGCCGCCAGCTCCTTCCGCGCGAAGGACGCTCCGCCCGCCTACTCGCTCCCGTCCGCTGCGTGGCTCCGCCGTTTCCCCTCGACGACGATGGCCATGTCGGACGCCGTGCGAGACGCGAGCCCCGACGACGGCATCCGCGTGCGCGGCGCGCCGGCGGTCGACGACCTGCTCTTCGCGGACGACGCCGCCGACGCACTCAGCGTCTGCCGCCCGCCGAGCGGCGCGAACGCGCTCGCGCGCACGAGCGACCTGCCCTTCCAGTGCCAGTGCCAGCCCAGCGCCGCCGAGTCCCGCGAGTTCCGCAAGGTAAGACCGCTATCAATACCGAGTGTGTGGAATGGATCCTTGTGCTGACGATGCCGTGCTGCCTGCCGGCGCAAAAACGCCTAGCGATGGATGCTGCTGACCGACGCGGAGCGCACGTCGTCGCTGCGTGCCGACTCACAGCAGTTTCTGCAGACTGTGGCGGAGCTGCTGCCGTGCCTCGGCTGCCGTGGCGCCACGGAGGCGCTGTTCCAGAAGCTCATGGCCGGCCAGTGCGCGCCACCGGCGGTCGTTCTGAACGCCGGCCTCGCATTCGAGAACGAAAAGCACTTTCGCCTTTGTAACGCCCACATGAGCAACTCGGACTCGTCGCTCGCGCTGTTTCTCCACCACGAGCGGTGGGGGAACCTCTCGCTGACCAAGTACAACCGCACGACCAAGGCCTCGACGCGTGTGCGCTGCCCGCTTCACTCGCAGCGTGCGCGGGGACGTCCGCGCCCCGCGGCGTTCGAAGCGCTCTGGAACCGACTGCCCGAAGACATGCAACGCAACCTCTCGTACATCGACTCTGAACTCTTCCTCACCGATCTAGAGAACTACCTGCGCCGACATCGGTTCTGCTGTCGCTGCAAGGAAAAGGTCCGTAGCCAAAGTTTGTTTGCTGTGCGTACATCCGAAGTCGTCTCACGACCCGTTTCCCCCTGGTGCACACATTGTAGGTGTTAGAAGCGTATGATCTCTTGATCGGATCTAGTTGTAGCGAGGACGACTGCGAAGACTGTGCTGGTTTTGACTGTGCGGACAAGCACCACGACCGGGGTGACTATGGCGACGAGCTCCACTACACGTCATATCTCTTCGACGAGCTGACGTATTCACGAACCACAGGACTGATCGGTGTGCCATGCCATATCGACTTTATGTCCCAACTGATGACCCGTGCCGACCAAGAGATCGTGGGAGACTGGGGGGACCGCCACGCTCGTACAATCGCTGAGGCCCAAGACGAAGTACTTACGTGTCTGGGAATTGTCATCTGGGAGAAGATGCAGAACCTGTGGACTAAGTCTAAGACTGAAAAGCGTTCAGAGGAGCTCCTGGTTCACTGTGCTGTCTCAACACTGCGTCGCAACTTTGATGTGGCCGTCGAAGCCCTTCACGGTAAAGAGATGATGGAGCAGCTACTCGCCGAAGAAGACGATGAGTCCCGCCGACTGGCGAAGAAAAAGGAGAAGCGGAAGGAAAAGAAGAAGAAGCGAAAGACTGCGACGAAACAGAAGCAGGCGGCTGTGACAGAGAAAGCGGCTGCTGCAACGAAGTCCAAGGGTAAGAAGAAGCAGACGCCGTCCTCGACTTCCTCGTCCAAGATCACGCTCTCCGTGTCCGAAGTCGGCTCATCTAGCCACTCCGGTGCGAGCAGCCAGGATGGGGACTGTGACGAGGAGAATCAGAGCGATGTTGAAAGTGACGAAGAAGACAACAGCGAGGAGGCAAACGCTCCGCACCTCTGCTCGACATCATGCGACGACGGTTGCCTACTCGGGCAAGTTTCGCTGGACGAGAAACGCGAGATGCAGCTCCTCTCTTCGATGGGCTGGAGTGGCTCGAGCCAGTTCAGCCTTTCGTTCCCGGAGTCCGACGCCGAAAGCGATGAGGAAAACCTTGGCATCCCAGAGGATGAGATCGAATTTTGGAACCGGAACCGCTCGGCGCTCGCGTCCAAGCGCTTGGCCCAGCGCCAGAAGTTGCAGGAGAAGTTCGACCTGTTCGTGCTGCGCGCCAACTCGCTGACCGAGTCGTAGAGCCTTTGCAGGGTTAGTCTAAGAGCTCCACCAGTCTCCATCTCCCCCACACACTTCAACCCCGTCTCAATGGCAACCCACACGTTTCTTTGAAATGCGCATTTGCTTCTCTGAATCACTTGGAGACAAGTTCAGCTGGCTAATAACTTTATTGTACCATTCAACACACACAAATCTAGAGCCAGAAGCCTGCGACCTCCTGCTCAAGCGTCGCAATTTCCTCGTCAATGCGCTCCTTATGCTCCGTACAGCACACCAGCGCACTTGTAAGCTCGATACGGTTCTTCAGCAGCAACTGCTCGTAGGACTCGGTCATCGAAGTATACCTGCAGCCAGAGAAGCAGTCAGTGGATCACTTCAGACTAAGGTAGAGAGAAGACAGGCCTGAACGTACGTCTTCTTCAGCTGTTCAAGATGCTGTTTCGCTTGCACCTCTTCGGCGGACAAATCGCCTTCGTTGAGAATGCTCTCGATTTGGAGCTCCACGTCTTCCGCCGTGGACAATTTCTGGTTGATCGCACCGTCTCGCAGGTCCTTCTCTCGCCGAATGGTATCCTCGAGCTTTCGCACTCTGGACTCCATCACTTGCTCCTCGTCGTACTCGACCTTCAAAAGCTCCCGGCTCTTCTCGACCTCGGCCTGCAGCTGAAGCACCTCATCCAACGCGATCTGCGTACGGTCTTGTCGGTTTTTCTTGAACCGCAACAGCGCCGTGCGGATGTTCTGCTTCAAATGCAAGCTAAGCTGCTGCGCAGCTTCGACACCGCCCGTGTGCGCGTCGATCTCGATTTCGTAGTCTACGCCGCGAGCATTCTTCGCAAGCGCCGGCAGGAGCTTCATGCGCGTCGCCGTCACGGCATAGCGCTGAACATAGGCCTCAATCTACAGAGACAACACACTCCGCGTCAGCACTCCACCAAGCACGATGGCACGGACGGAAGCGCACCTTATCCATTTGTTCCGCAATGACTGTCTCTTCCCGCCAGATCTTGTCCTGGATCTCCTTTTGGCGATTGGCAGCCATGTTGCACTGCTCGTTCAGCCGCTGACGCTCCTTGGAGATCTGCTGGACATCTTCAGCCGAGAGCTCCTGGTTATCAATGCGAACCTGAAGCGCGCGAATGTCGTTGTGACGCGACGAGAGTTCGCGCTCTGAACAAGCCACAGAAGCACGTGAGAGGCAAAGCCAGCGAGGAATATGCAACACGGGCACAATCGGAACTTACCTTTTCTCTCTCGCTCGCCTTCGCGCTCCTTGATCTTGTGGATGAGTTGGTTCTGGTGGTCCTCCAACTGGACCACGAGCTTCTTGAACTTTTCCAGATCGCTCGTGAGATCGGCCTTCTTCGAGTTGAGCATGGGCAGCGACGACTGCAGCACACACACACACAGCAAACAGGCGTGTTAACTGGCGGTTCGCCTCAAGGTGAACGAAAGACGCGGACGCACCTTGGCCTGCTTGGCCTGCTCGATCTGCTGGCGCAGCTCCTCGTTGGCGCGCTCCAGGTCGGCGCACTCGTCGCGGATGATCTGGTTCTGCTGGTCGTACCGAGTGGCCTCCTCCTGCTCCATGCGGTTGTACTGCTCGTCGTCGCCGGCGAGGAACGTGCGGTACGCGTTGGTCAGGTACTGGAAGAACCGG